>JADKXX010000300.1:0-44608 GCA_017310255.1 Butorides virescens
AACAACCACAAGTGAAAATTCTTGAACCACATCTCCCAGTTAGTTAACTGTTACATTTTAAGCGCCTGACATTGTCCTGTAGAACACATTCTCTTCTGCAATGCCAACACAACTGCCTGAAACACTAACTGTAAGAAATACAAGAAGTTCAAGCTGAAAGAAAAATAAGTATACCTTATTTTTTCCAGCTCAGTAAGCTTTGGTAATTAATGTAGTTAAACCATTATAAATAAATTAAGTACCATAAGATCTGCAACATGATAGGTTAACATATAATAAAACATTTCTCTCCATTGTGGATGAAAAATACGGAGAATTTCATTGCTTTAAAATCACAAAATTACCTTGTTAGTTTGATCTATGCAAAACTGTGAATCAAAACACTTAACTTCCACCCAAATTATATAGAAATAATGATCAATATGGAAGTTTAATAAAGTAAGGATTCTCGGAAAGAGGTTGGATAACATGCAGACAATACCAGTATTTCATTTTCTTCTCAGCATATTAACTGTACTTTCTGTTGTGCAAAATAGCCTGGTTCTTAATTTTTTTCAGTTGTAGTTACTTTAGTGTTTCTATTAACGTTAAGTGTGGCTTTATTCAATAAGTACTAGTAATTTACCAATGTAAATGCTGTATTCAAATTCCCACTTCCACTTAGAACCTGTAAAAGCCTATAGCAGAAAACTTGAAGTAAAAATAAATTTTTATTAGTTAAAAATGTAAAAATATTAAGATAAATAAATGTATTTAAGTTCTAAAGCTACTTTAGAAGAATGCACAGTAGTAGAGTTTTCTTCCAGTAATTCAGGGAGAGACAGCAAATTCAGCAGTGCAAAGACTACTACAAACAAGAGCCACACATTTCAGTGAAGTTACTACCCCTAGCATAGCACCATGTTTTTAAGAAGGGTCACGTTAAGGAATAAAGTTTTTCGAATTGCCAAAAAATCTGCTCAATTGACTCAAGACATAACCAAAAATAGAATTGCAAAACATCGCAATTCTCCTGACCAGTTTAATCTCTTACTGTTGCTATTGTTTGCTGCTAACCTTTTTAACCACTAAATAATTAAGAATCTTAGCCAAAATATGACTAAAATGGAATAGCTTCAAAACCAATCTTGGTCAAAGACCCATACATACTTTCATGGCTTAACAGATTGCGTTTCACACATCTGAAAAATTCCTTGGTTCTGCTAGTGTTTGGAGTACAATTTCTTATTCTTTAGTGTTTCCAAACATATTGTTCAGAATTGCATAATGTATTTCACTCCACTTTGGCAGGTGGTTGAAAGAGCTCATAGGGTAGACATTTCTTCTGAAAGAATCTGGACAATGAGTATTTGTCAGCATTACTTATGACCTTGCAATTTTTAAGCAGGACTAACTGTCCTAAAATTACAATATAAGCAAATACCTTTCATTACATCTAAATTAATGTGCCAGCTAAGGAACTGCCTGTACCTCTACCTCCCTATTTATCCCACTTAGCACTCCCTTTTTCAAGCTGCCGAGAGTAATAAATGAGAGATTTGCCATGGGTCTGGCTGAAGCAGCATGAAGGCCATCCAAATGCAACTTCAGTGCTATCCAAAGATCCATCTTAAAAGGTCTGGAAAAGAATCACACTCATCTGGAAGCTGAATGTGATCAGCTCTATAAAATACAAAGCTCCACAGTTTTCAGAACACAACCTGAACAAAATGTTCAGAAATAAGTAAAATAATGATACTACTATATTAAATAATGAACACCTGATGCCTGAACATAGTATTACAAAATACTTACAACAGAGATTTGACTCCAATAGCAGCATTGAATAATCATGAAGTATCATCCCTTCAGCAACTCAGTACAAAGCTGATTTTAAACCAAAGATTTGTAAGTGGCCATATGGGAAAGAAAGAATGAATTTTGGCAGTTTCTACCCTTCTAGTTCTGACATTAAAGCATCTCTTCCTTCAAGATCATAACTGCATAACTGTGAGCTTATTGACAATGAAAGATTAGCTGAGTAAGCTTTGCATGTGACAAAACAGTAGTATCTTCCTGGTACTTTGTAGTAAGTTGCTCACACGTCTAAACTATTACACAGACTCCTACATTTCCCTGGCATTGGTGTTACTTTATGTAGTTCTAGTCTTTCCCACAAAAAACATGTAGGTCAACATGCTCTTAAACCACCAAAACACATCAACTCTAAGTCATTTAAGAAATAATCTCAACTTCAGAGAGAATCTAAACAATAAAACACATGAAAAAATACTTTCATTACATGATCTGAGTCTTCCTCCTTTTCCACAGACTACAGCCATGATTTGACATTCCAGTTAGCCTTATACAGAATCTAAAGCCATTAGTAAAAGAGCTCTCAAGTTTCATCATTCTTGAGTGAGTAACTAGCAAGGTTACATGAATTCTAGACTACCAAAATTACATCTCACTGCAAAACAGAAAAATCTTACTACCAATGTTTCGTAATTTTTAAAATTACAACAGGAGTTATCTCAATTTTTTTGCAAATCACTTCTTGGTATTTTGATTTTTTTTTTTGGCAGAATTAAAAACAGGAAAAAAAATCAAAGTAGTATTTGATTTGAAACAATGCAGTGTTTCTGGTTTTTTAGTTTCCACATTTTTCAATATTCTTAACTAAATCTGTTATTTGTAAGAACTAAAAATACTTTGTTTTACAGGAGGAAAAAAGTTTCGCCATTTATCCACAGACCAGGTTCAGTACCTATAATGCTAGAACAAGTGTTTTCATAACGCCCCTCCAAAACTGGTGCAGGACTCGGGTATCAAAGATCATTGATATGTTTGTGCAGTCTTATTGCTAAAAACAACACCAGCCACTTGAACAACTTTTGTAGTATGGACATATATCTTCTTCTGCCTGGAGAAACACTAGTGATAAAATTCAAGTTACCCACAAAGAATTGTCCCAAGGGTAACTATGTTCCAAGAGATAATACAAAAGCTTTCAATTCCAAATTCATAGAATCATAGAATGCTTTGGATTGGAAGGGACCTTTAGAGGTTATCTAGTGCAACGCCCCTGCAACAGGGACATCTTCAACCAGATCAGGTTGCTCAGAGCCCTGTCCAACCTCACCTTGAATGTTTCCAGGGATGGGGCCTCCACTACCTCTCTGGGCAACCTGTGCCAGTGTTTCACCACCCTCATTGTAAAAAATTTCTTCATTATGTCCAGTCTAAATCTACCCTCCTTTAGTTTAAAACCATTACCCCTTGTCCTGTCGCTACAGGCCCTGCTAAAAAGTCTGTCACCATCTTTCTTATAAGCCCCCCTTTAAGTACTGAAAGGCTGCAATCAGGTCTCCCTGGAGCCTTCTCTTCTCCAGGCTGAACAACCCCAACTTCTTCAGCCTTTCCTCACAGGAGAGGTGTTGCACCCCTCGAACCACTTTTGTGGTCTCCTGTGGACCCACTCCAACAGGGGAGTGTTTTTAAATTATGAAAAAAGTCACCATGACTGCTCATTAACTGAAAAATATACTGGTAAGTGCACATGTGCAGAAGCATCCTTTTTTCTGCAATATCTAGAACACAGTGCAGCTTCCTAGCAAGCTGCATACCATGTGGACAAAGACTCAGACTGCAGAGTAGCAGTAAACTCTCAAAACTGTAAATAATCATGTAGGTATCCATTCAAAATTATTATGGGCTTAATCTGTGAGGGCATTTTCGGGATAATCTCTTGGACCAGTAAGGCTTGTGCAAAAGAGCAAATAACTATTATTTATTTCAAGTCACATGGAGATTCCTTAAGTCATTTAGGAGAGAGGAGGAAAACAAGTAATTTTCTTCTAGAGAGAAAAAAAAATGTCTAGAAATATAAAAATCTAGAGAAAGACAGGTCTTCTACCATTGAATCTGGAGAACAACAGAAGTTGTGACTTGTAGCGTACTAAAAGAGCATTAGAACATCAAAGGACACAAAACAATTATTATGCTTTCAAAGTCATTACAGCAAGAAATTTGATTCTGGGAGGATCTACTCCTCAGTGCCAATCACCGTATCACAGATGTGTGCCTGAGGGCACTGATAACTGATGGCTTCTACTGAACCAGCTATAGGTTGCTGGTTGAGAATGTATCACAGGAATCAGGACCAAAGCACCACAAAACTTCAGAGGAACACATCTCAGCTGTAAACTGCATTCTGTTTAGGAGGCTGAAGAGGATTTATCTTTTCATTTTACCAGATCTCAAGGAAAAGGAAAACACTCACTGCAGGAGGAATAGTAGAAGATGCCTGTACAACATAAGCTAGCATTCTTTTCTGCTAGAGGAAGTTCTCACTGAGTACTATAAAAAGCTTGACTTCCCTGCTTTTTCCATCTCCTCAAAAAAAAAAAGCAAAAAATACTTAGGATGTGTCCAATAATTCCACTTCAAATCAGTATCGTAAAATGGAATGAGCTGCATTAAAAGAAGGACAGACTTCAAAACATGATTCTTATTTCCACCTGCAACTAGCTAAATTCTCTTTGCTGTGGGAACTAGAGAAAAGGTATGAAGATAGCGTAGATATTGTTTTTCAATGACCAGGCTGCACAAAACCAGAAAAAACAAGACCGTTCTAATCTGCTACATAAAAGGCTAAAAGCAAAAGCACAATATACATATAAATCTGTGGATTGTATGAGTTCAGTGTCTCTGGCATAAGTAGTAAGAATAATGAAATAAATAGTGAAGCCCAATTTCCCTTTTTGCCATGAGTTCAGGGGACACAGACATCTACAGCATGACATGGACAAAGGTACTGGCAGGCAAAATGAAGAGGCTGTAACTTTATATGCCCCAAGCATATTGCAGTAAAATTCAATTTCCAAATCAATTTCAATAATATAGACAGGAAAAGCATGTATTTAAAGACTGTATTTTACAGTTAAAAGTGGTATACTGGTGATTTGCATTTATGTCTGTAGCAGCAGAATCAGACCTTTAAACAGGTAAGAAGCCATGGCAAGAAATCCTGTTTTGATATTATGAGTGCAGAGTATCAGCACAACTGTATGCCTCAAAGTCCCACAAAAAATTTACTGAAAAGTAACTGATTGAGAACTTTTACACAGGGAATTTTCATCTTAGTATGAAAAAAACTCTGCTAAAATCATAAGACTTATTTATGGTAGTAAAGACTTGACAATCAGGCCCTGTTAGGTGCAAGTCAGGGAGTGGAGGGTGGAGGAACGTATGTATGGGGAGGTGTTACAACTATTTTAACACTAACACACAACAGTTCAGAGAAATAATGTTAATCAGGAGCAGTAATGACCAAGACTAAGGCAAGGAAAAATGTCATAATTAAACAGAAATTTTGTCAATGACAACTGGTATTTTTGTTCTAATGAGTAGAAGCAGTCAGGATCAATTCCATATTGTATTTAGAAAAGGGAACCTCAAATACAGATGACCTAGGCACCTTGGTGACTCAGAGGGAAGACTGCCATCTACTGAGTCAATAACTTAATTATAGTAAAACCAACAAATCACATATTTGTCATGAAACGGAAAAGGAAGATTTGAGTTATACTTAAAGAGCTTTCTATCTCCTGCTGAAAATCTAAGGTTTTTTATTTTGAAATGTTACTGCAATTTATATGATAGCAATCTATGTTTCAATACAAGTGAGTTAGTGTTTTAGCCAAATTAATACTTACACCTGAAATATTTCTGAAAGGCGTCTGATGCCTCTGAGTAATTTAAGAGCTTTAGTTTCCAAAGGGAAGATAGCCTCTTTAAAATTCTTCATAGTTAGACACAGAAACACAAAGATGTTCAAAATTACACATCAAACTACGTCTGGAGAAGTAGGCCTTTTATTCATTTTAAAAAAAAAAAAAAATCTGGAATATGGGTTTAACTATGTTGGAGGACAAAATATTAAAAAACATGAAGCACCAGTTAGAGAAGATATTCTTAATTTATTTGACCTTTGGGTTAACAAACTTGTTGATAATCAACCTTCAGCATATAAAAGCATACCTTTGCAGAACAATTAACTACTTTTAGAAATAGGTATAGTGGTCAAAAGAAAAGTACGTAACCCTTAAGTGTGTTCTGTGTCTCAGTCTTTGTCAAATACAGAAGAACATTACTTATACAGGTAAATTATATTATATAGATTCCAAATTCTTTAACTTAAATTGTAGAACACAAGTAATTAGTTCTGCATGTTTGTGAAAGAATTCCTGCTGTGCCGTTTATATATTTACACAATGTACAATACACACCTGAAATCTAGTCAGTGAAAATTATTAGAAATGAAGCATAACCTGCATTGCCAATGTCTCTTTTAAAGGCATGGGTATATCTTAAATTTTTAGATTTACTCTCAGAAATTACCTCCTCTTTAAAAAATACTTGTTAATACACAAAAGCTATTTCAGTACAGAGATTAATTAAACCAGAAAATCATCCTACCATGCAAGCACTAAAAATGAGTATCTATTCCTATGTGACGTTTGTAAAGGCAGTATTTACAAGGAGTGAACTGCTACTATGGCTCCTGTTCTGAAACATTTAAGAGTACATACAGAAAACATGATTTTTGTCACTAAGTGCCCCAAACTGCTGTACCACACAACAATCAAACCTTCTTTTCCACACAATACTCAGCAGTGAACAAGCAAAACAGGAGAAAAAAAATACACAATGAGGTCAAAACTTTGTCATAATTTAGATTCTGCAGGCTTCTAGATATTAAAAACCAGCTCTTTCATATGGACAGTCTTTCCCTGTGGACAGTTTGCCTCCCACAAAGAGCTTTCAGTAATTGGAGGATCTGAGCAATCAGCTGGATATGGAGCTTAGATACTAGTACCTCTGGCATGCCCTAATTCCTTACCAAAATCTTCTGTCTGATTTGACGACATTAACTACTGCACCTTTGACAGAATCACAATCTTACCTTCTTATTTGCCAATAGTGTTTCTGAGAATAAGGAGCTCTTAAAATAAAAACCATTCCACACTGGCAATTTAAAAAGCAGAAATATGTTTCAAAAGTGCTTAGCTCTAAGCAGCTTTCATCAAGTTCAGTGGAGGTGAAAATGTTGAAATATTTTACAAAACAGCATGGTATAGAGATCCTTTATTTTCAAAAGTTTGTCAAGGAAATTTTCACATATTTATTACAAATATAGCATAGCAAAACAATAGTAAACTGCTTTATTGGAACCTCTGCAGAACTTAAAGACTATTGCAGTACTTGCATAGCATTCCCTTTCCAGTCCTTCAGCGCTCTCATTACATTTTTCAACCAAATAACTCAGCCTCACTTGTGTTCTACTATCTTAGTGGGAAAACACATTCAAATACAATAGATGACAGTTTAGTGAAGTATAATGAACAGCAGATTTATGATGGCTATTTTAAAAAAAAAAAGGGGGTAAAAAAAAAAAAATCAACTGTGTTTCCAAAGATTTCATCTGTGAAAAGCAAAACTTCAGAAACATTTGACCTTGTTTCTAAAGTTTCCTCCAAAAAGCTGCATTTGAAAATATGAAGCAATCATGAGCTGGCAGTCTTGGATTTGACCTCACCACATGCAACAGGAAATTACTTGGTAACTATTTGGGAAAAATAGATGCATGGAGTAGAAGACCATCAAGACTTTGTTTTGAGAACAACTATAAAATTATGTCTCATATAGTGTTCAGGGAGTCTATACTAGTGAAAAACAGAAGTTTCTCAAGCTTGGTTTCAGCATGTAAACTGACATGATTCCTAAGAGCAATACATGCCGTGACAGCCTTAAGGGCAAAATGACAGTCAAAAAAAGGGAAGTTACTTACCAACAGATTAAGGTCTTCAAGATATGCTGTCCATACGCACGTGTTCATAAAAACCATACAACCAGTATGATTATGGGCTTCTTTCTTCCCATAGCATCAACAGACAACCACTTTCTCTCTTCCTGCTCTGTGCTGATATGGCATGACTTCCCCCCCTCCACACACACACACACACACACACACACTCACACCCATACTGACCCATACCGTTTTCTCTCATCTTCAAAACCCAGGTTGTGCAGAGACGGAGGAAGCAGAAAGAAGGATAGGAAAGCATGGTGCATAAAGTTCTAATGCACAGTAGGTACTGGTAGTAATTTTGGTTCTTTCTTGTAGTGCTGTCAACACACATCATCTTTGTTATGGGGGACTTCAGTGTAAGACTAAATTGCTGGAGACTGTTCCTGGGATCCAGGGCAATAGTAACTGCATATCTCTACCCAGGGCAGCACCCATCCCAAACAATCCCAAGCAATCATCCAGTGTTCGCAGTGATGCCTGTCTTAAAGATGTCAGGCATGGAAATATTTTTCAAAGCAGCTACCAGAGCAAGAATGGTAGAATGGGCTCTGAAGATTAAGCAAGGCCTTCCTTAGCAGGCCATTACCTATTTGGTAATTTTTACTAAACTTTTACTACTTCAGATCTTTCAGCTATAGTGGCAAGTAGCAGTGAAGAAGATCTTTTGTTTTTAATAAGTTTAGTCATATGCAAGTAAAACTCTACACCAATTAAGTGAAAGAGGTTATAACAAGATAGCTAGCAGGCTAGAAGAGAGGTTTGGCCTACTGCAAGAAGAAAATGGTCTGTCTCAACCTAGGGCAACTGAGGAGAAAGGAGACAGCCTGCTGTTTAAGAATGAGGGAGGATTTAGACATACAATACAGATATACCAAAGGCAAAAAGTCTAGAACTGGAGGGCTTAAGGTACCTACAAGTTATGTAAAAATGCACAGGCAAGAAAAATTAGCTAGGCCTTTAACTTTCAAATTACATTACTGTAAGTGAGCTGATGACAGCAGATCAAGCACGCCTATTAGATAATAATTAAATTAGAAAAAGGCAGATTATGTTTGAAAGGTTCGCAGAAACACTGCAATCTTTTTACACTACATACAGTTTCCTTAACCTGCTTAAAAATATACCACACAACTCCAAACAATCAAGTTTCTGGGCAGCGAAATGCAAGGTTAAAAAAAATTAAATAATTAATTCCCCGTCTTCTAATCTAGAATCCTTTTCCTCAGGACTGAAAAAAGACTTAGATCAATACGACTTGGAGCTTTCTGTGTTCGCAGCATAAAAATGTGTATGAAACTAGAAAAGTTCTGGCTCAAAGAAAGAGAGCTGCAAGAAACTTAAATATGTTAAAATACTGTATTAGTATAATATTCAACAGAAAAGCAGAAGTGAACATATCCCAGATGAGTGATTTAGCAAGAAGCATTCTCTTCTCCACATAGTTCAAGCTTACATGCTTAACAGATGAGAAACACGCACAAAGACAACACCTTATCCGGTAAACCGTAATTTACATCAGCATTTCTACTAAAGTCAAGGTTTCAGTCCCATTTTCGTCTTGATTTTGCAGAGTTGCACCAGCCTTCAATATATGAAAGAGTCATGGCCATGGCTCTGTTATGTCTTTATAATCCCCTTCCCTCCAAATATTACACTAAATTGCCACTTCACTTATGCAAATATCTTTGATATTGTGCTATCAGGCACAAAATAATCTTTTTTCGTTATACTCTTTTTCTTCATTTGTATCCAGTTTTTAACCTATCATCTTAAAAAGTACTTTATCTACAAAAATCACAGTATTTGATAGAATGACAACACTAATTCAAGAATTAAGTATTTTCCTGTGAGCTATAAGAAACTACACGCTGACACAGTAATGCTAAAGGACAACTTGAGGAAACAGCTCATCTCAAACTTATTATCAAAGCATCTTGTATCTGAAAACAAACACTGATAAATTCCATCATTGGAATTGCCATTTACAAGCATCAAATAAATTTACAACTGTGTACAAAACACAACATTCATGTACCATTATGAAGAAGGTTCACACAATGAGGACTGTACATCGTCTGACTAAGTATGAAAATGTTTTCTCTCTGAGCCTCTGAACAGACTTTACAGACTGCATGCTTTCTAACTATATCCAATCAAGGGACACTAGCATTCCAAAGGTGAAGACAATGGTCTAGCAACAGAAAGGTTTAGATTCCTTAATGAAATACCCTATGGGGATAAAAAGAATTTTGAATGAGAAAAACCCTTAACAGCGGAGCATGAATCCCCATTGCCAAATCTTCCACAAGACTACAGAGTAGCACAGCAACTAAACTCTCAGCCAAAGGGCCTTGATGAACCCTTCAGCTTTGTTAGCATTTATTTTACATTGCTATGGGTCTGTGATTCCACATAACTGTTTAACAATAGCGCATTCTATTTCTACAGATGAGGTGATTTTAGAAATAGGACACTAAAACAACATCTGTATCACCAGTCCCACAAAACATTGCTCCAGACCACCTCACAAGAAAATACTTCCATACAGCTGCACCAGGCACTTGGGGAACAAGGGATTCAAGATCTGTGTGGAAGAAGAATCCCTTTAACATGCAGCAGGAGAGCAGAGGATGCACCTGAATCTCAAGGATAACGGAAAAGCTTATGGCACACATCATTTGCAACATATAAGTAGATCAGTAACAGCAACTTTTACCAGAAGGCATAGCTTAATGTTAGATGACTGAAGTAGTAAAAATAATTTTGCAGGCTTAAAGAAAATACTGTGAACACTATTTTCCTTGCTACTTCTACAAAAGTTGTATTACTTGAACTAAAGTCACATCATCAGCATGGCAGGGAAGAAAACAAGCAAAGTTGGAAGAAATACCTTTAAAAAAATAACACTATGACATTGTAAAAGTCCTAAATATTACAGTTTTAAAGAGTGACACTCTACTGTTTCAGGCTGAGGGATACGCAGGGTTTTGTTTGTTTGCTTCAAAAGTGCAGAAAGAATATAAGGTTTTTGGTGTTGTTCCTCACACATGTGTGCACACATGCATAATTTTCTCATGTTCCTTCCCCTCCCTTCCATACACTAAATCTAGTTGTTATCAACCATAAGCAAGAATGAGAAAGTAGTCTGCCCTCTATATGGCCTAAATCCTTCAGTATGATATATTCATGCACGGTTGGTTTTTTTTTTTATATATATATATACACACATAATTGTGCAGAGCCAAGTTAATATTTAAGGCATTTGGCATAAGCATGAGAGTTTGACTTACAGATCAAAATACAGGACTACAGCCATAGTAAATACTCTTCCTGATAACTCACTAAACAGAACCACTTAAAGAGAAGTTAAATGTATAGAGGTCATAGGCAAAGAAAGATAACATTATATATTGTTCTGATGACAGAAATGTCTTTTGGATGAGGCTGAGGAAGATGAAAAATCATCTTTTACAGCCAAAGAAGACCTACTGTATAATGTGTCCGATATGTAACAGTTAAAAATGCTTTTAGATTACATTTTTTATTTTTCTAACGGTCAGAACAATTGTAATTTCTCCATTACACATAAAGAAACCTATCTAATCTATTGAAATAAAACTGCTACGTGTAACAAATTTTGCTGCAATCAGAATGCGGTGAATTTCACTGCACTGTACTGCCACCAAAAAAACATTTCATACTGCAGTATAAAGAGCATTAAAGGAAATTTTAATTTTCAGGCAGGCAAATACATACTGAAAAGAAATAAGTCCCCTCTCTCTGAAAGAATCTAAGTTCACCACTATAACCTTTCACTTTAAAACACTTGGTATATTCAGTGTTTACCTGAATAAATTGTTTCAAATGAAAGCTTCATAAACCATTAAGAATAGAGTATTTCAGTTGGAAGGGACCTACAATGATCATCTATTCCAAAATAGACAATAAATAAAGAAGAATAGAGAAGAAATAGAGAACAAGGTACAGAAGGACTTCTGGTCCAAATTAAAGAATGCTTTCACCATGCATGATAAAAAATAGATGAGAAGAAACAGATACAAAGGTCACAAAAGAGTTCTGTGGGTTTTAGCTGGTTAAGGCTGGTCTTAAGTACAGCTTACTTGAGAAGTTATTCTGAAGGCAAAAATCAGGTACTTAAAACCCATCCAAAATAACTTTTAATCATGGTTTTCAGCTTGCTTCCACTAATCAGATTAAAAAACAACTCTGGCATAAAATGATACTGAGAAAATTTGCTACTGTAACGTGTGCTCAAAACTTAGTGACTGCCGGTACAATTTTGCGAATCAAATTATCAGCAACAACATATATGGCAGTCTGAGTTGACATCACCCAAGGGCTCCCCTCACTGAGTCTAATGTTTTCTGTCAATTGCTACATTGCTGGAATTCACCATCCTAACTATATATGATATTATGTGTTAAAATAAAGGATGCACAGCCCTAACTATTTTACAATTCATTGAACTTACATCAAACTTTATGCTTATACATAGTATGTAAAACCTAAATATTAAAAAGCTTCTTTCACATAGAAGTATTTTTTATGTAAGAGTATTTTCCTATTAATGACAAGTAGTTGAAACTGATCTTGACCATTGCTCAAGTCTAGTTCAACAGCACATGTAACTGAAAGCCACTTCTCTCCTGCTATATGATAGTTACAAAATGCAAGAAAGAAAAAGCATATGAAATACTCAGTACAAAGAATCTACACACAATACTGCGTCAAAGCATCAAATATTAGAATACCTATCACTATTGACAAACTAACATTTGACTCACTAGACCATACAAAATTGCTTGAATAAGAGATTGCCTGCTAAAAAAGTGATCAGTCATTACTCATGCATAATTTGAAAAAAAAAAATAATTCAACATTGATTAAACATTAGCTTACAGTACTACTACCACATGTATGCACAGTGGTAGGCCCTGGCCATGCACACACAACAGCATTTGGCTATCTCCATAGTGTTCATGGACTACTTCAATATAGTTTTGAAATACTGTAAGTAGTGGTATGTATATTAACAGTTTAAACTAAGAGTGTCTAAAATTTTACATGAGTGCATGTGTGGATGATTAATGGCTAGTGATCTAAAAAGGATAATTTATTATGCAGCATTAAAAGAGATTTTTTTTATTCACACTGTTGATAATGTAACTGCTGGCCTGTATTAGCTTAGGCAGTAGAATACAGCTGGTAAAGGCCAAATCATCAGAAGTACAGAGAGTTTCAAGTCTAGAAATAAGTAAAAGATAAAGCATAAAAAAAGCAAAATTGTTACATTTGCTGAGTATATTCCCATCTGGTGTATTCCCATGTGCTACAGTTTCACCTGCTGATAATAGGTCAATGTGGCAGCAATAGAAGAGAAAAGAAAACAAAGAATGGTAGGAAGAACTGGAGTATAGCACATGAAAGTGCAAATCTGTACAAGACTTGCTAGTCATTAAACATATTTACAATTTCATATTTGATTATTTACAGTTGGCCAGACCACCATTCCTTCACACCAAATAAATGGTTTGACCAGAATTTCAGTTAGTTCTCAGTGTTATCTCAGTGTCGTTAACAACCATATTTTCCAGCATTTACTTCATATAATAAAGATTGTGAAACATATATCTTTAGAAAAGTAAAAGTGTCAGTTAAGAAAATAACTGAGAATGCAAAACAGGTGGTAATTTAATTCTGAATGTATCACATGTAAATAAATTTATTTTCTTCATCAAATTTCTTACTCACTGAAGTGTTTTGATTTGAGTTGAAAACAAGAGTTAGATTTTGAGTTTAAAGCAAAATTTTATCTATTGTTTAGCAGATCTGATTTCAGAATCAACTTTAGTACCAATCAACTGAGCACACATGATCAGGCCAGCATGGCAATTACAAAATATTCAAGTATAGAATTTTAACTTTGGATTTTTACTTTACCTCCATCATCCAGTTCCGTTACAACTTTAATAGCCTTTTAAGCTATATTTTTCATCATACATTATGAAAGAGAAAGCAAACAGCTACAACTGCAGATATTAACTACAACATATTTCTTTACTTGGGACAATTCTGTAGTATCCTCTGCTCCTGCCTATTCACACTTGCTCTTTGACAGGAAAATTTCCAGACATTTCCTTTCAAGTGTCACTTCTCTGCTGTAAATTCACTAATAAAGCAAGCAAGCAAAAAAAAAGAAAGAAAAAAACAAACCTAATCTGTAAGTAGCAGTAATCAATTTAGAAAGTACATTTAACACACTGAATATACTTAAAAATTAGTTAGGAAGTGAGCTATCATTATGCATAATCGGTATTTATGAAAGCAGTGAATTTAATACAGAAATGGGTACAACTTCAGAGAAAGTGTCATCCCTAATTTAAAAAAGGTTAAGACATTCATGCGCCTAACTTAATTAATCCACATTTTAAAGCTGCAAAATATTTCAAAAAGTTATTAAGTAGCAAGGAACAAACAGTGCTCACTTTAGGTTTTACATGACTATTTGCATAATTAAAATGAACGAGCTATGAACACAAATTGAAATCTTATCCAGATCCTACTGAAATAACGGGCATACTGCCATTGACCTCAAAACATAAATAATCATGCCCTTCATTAGGACAGATTGATGTAAACTAGCAGAAACCGAAGAATACTGAATACCAAAATTAAATGGATATGATGTTGCCACTAAAAGAATTCATTTACGACCTGTGTCCTAATTAAAAGCACATGGTTTTAATCTATTCTTACACATAAGCAATCTAATAAAATGTATCTATAAAGTTCAGCTAAATAGTCCAGACTGATGTTTAAAATGTGAAGAAAACATGAAAATGTATGTATTCATGCGTGGTGAAAGACAGAATTTATGCAACAGATCACAGACAAAATCCAAAATTGGTGAAAATCCAGGGTAGAAATGGGCCTAATATGTTTTACTGGACTGTTAAGAATGAGGAGCACAGCTACTCACTTGCATATCCATTATTCTGCCAGTCATTGTAAATTGTGAAAATAATAACAGACCTGATATTGTACTTAAGTAAGGGAGGGGAGGAAAAAAAGAATACTAGGATTCTACTCAGACCACTAAGAAAAATTAAAAATGAGAGATTTTTTTATGTTCTTTATAAAAAAGAAGGCAAAATATGGCATTTCAAACTTCTAGAAAGCCCTTCCTCAGATATCTGGCCAAGCAGTAACTGAGTGTTCTAACAGATATCCCAAACTATTACCACCAAACATTTCCTGGAAAAACTATCATTTGAATAGTTTTATGACCCTTTGTGCAACTCAGAAGGTAAATGCCTGGAGAAAAAAAAAAAAGGGGGGGGGGGGGGGGGAACAGAGCATACAAAAGTATTTTTCATTGATTTTTTTTCTTGTGTAGTAAGTCTCGTGTAAAAGGAAAAGTTTTATTTGTAAACTACAGCAGGCATTAATATACCTTTACTATCAGCAGAAAATGTAGTTTGATATTTTATGGATTTATTCCAATGAATTTTTAATTACCAAATGTTTTGTTGCCTCATTTAGAGAAAGACTTTAACTGGGGGCAGTACGGAGTTGCACTTCCCATGTTGTGTGCTGGTAGATATCCTCAAGTGTTCCAGTCAGGAAATCATTAGGTGTATAACCAGTTCCCACTCAGTGAGCACAGCTTAAGAGATGTTTTGTGGGATTACACTCAAGATTTCTGTCTTCAATTGAGATGTTATTTGTCCTTTTACTCAGTACCAAGTATTTCAATCAATCTAACAAAAAAAAATAAAAAAAGAAAACAGCTTTTAGAGTTGAAGTCTCCAGTCAGACCATGAAAGCCTGAGCTTTACTCCATGATACCAGTTTACTCTTCTGGATTTGGTATTAAAGAAAACACATTTTGAACACACTTTGTCCATCTGGAACAGATTAGGCAAACTCTGGGTATATCTTATACCTTTTTCACCCTTCCACGCTCACAGACTCAAATTTTATAAACCAAATCAGAATACACATCTTCTAACTAGCCAACTGTAAACTAGGAGTCAACTAATGGCATCAGAAATTAAAAATAACAGCCTTTTTATTGATTAGAAAACATTGCACTCATACAGTGTGCTTGTTAATTAGCTGCAAATCACCTGCTGGTTGACATTTGCCATGCAATAAGCAGTTTTTCAGATTCACATTCTAGCTACTTTATTGTTCCATGTGAGTTCCCTCAAATCCCACAGAGTCTATTTGATTCCTTTCAGCTACAAAATCTAGGAATAAATTTTAAAGATACTATTTACACTAACCTCCTCCCCCCAAAACCCAAAAAATTCACAGCCAAGAGCAGGAACCTGAACATTTCAGGCCTTATTCTGTTAACAGGGGGTGGGAGAACAAAAAACCCACCCAAGTAAGCATATAACTGTCACACAGACAGGAACTACGTAGCATGCTGTCGTGGTTTAACCCGGCTGGCAACTAAGCACCATGCAGCCGCTCGCTCACTCCCCCCGTCCCTCAGTGGGATGGGGGAGAGAATCGGGAAGGAGAAAAAAAGGTTAGAGCCGTGGGCTGAGATAAAGACAGCTTAATAAGAGAAAATAATAATAATAGTAATAATGAGAATGGTAACAGAATATACAAAACGAACAGTGCACAATGCAATTGCTCACCACCCGCTGACAGATGCCCAGCCCGTCCCGAGCCGCAATCACTCCCCGAGCCGCGACCACTCTCCCCGCAACCAACTGACCGACTAACACCCCTCCCGAGCATGACGTTCTATGGTATGGAATAGCTCTTTGGTCAGTTTGGGTTAGCTGTCCTAGTTGTGCTCCCTCCCAGCTTGTTATGCACCTGTATGAGCAGAAGCTCAAAAAGTCCTTGAGTAGTCTGAGCACTACTTAGCAACAACTAAAAACATCAGTGTGTTATCAACATTCTTGTAGTACTAAATCCAAAACACAGCACTATGCTAGCTTCTATGAAGGAAATTAACTCTATCCCAGCCGAAACCAAGACATATGCCAACTGATTTTATTAGTTCCCAGCTATTGAGTATTTTGCTTTATTGCCTGTGTTATCTAATTTGATTTTCTATCATTACTTCACAGCCTACAGCCTCTAAGCTTACAAAAAGACATACAGAAAATCGATGAGGAAGAATTCTCCACTGAAATCCTTGTATATGTTCTTCCCCCCACTGAACATGCAGGGCTTGCAATCTTGGAACATGGCTGTAGACCCATATGTACCTAAAGCAAATCACCTACACACAGAGACCCTGTACTGCTGTAACAGCTCACAGTTGTTGTGCTGCATCTCTCAGCCACAACTTCTCTTTTGTCAGTCTTAGAGTAGTAATTTCAAATATGCCAAGATAATGAAGACCCACAAAACATTTTTGACACAAGAGTAAGAATATAAGAACTGTGGTACTGGCACCACATCTAGCAACATACTGATTCTGTCAGTGGTCAGTAGCAGGTGTCTAAACAGGAGTGTAAGGAACATGCCATGTACAGAAACCCTGGTACAAATATTCCTATTATGCAAAGCACCATGCAAAAAACATCAAATACCTTACTTTCCTCAATATGCTGTAGCAGAGTCCTGGTACATTTCAAGTTTGTTTGGCTTTTTTTCTAAATACACTATTTTGAATAAGCAGATAGATTTTTCACTTACCCCCCTTTAATTCCTTGAAAACAAAAAGGCAAGGGGAATTAGTGTTGTTATCTGGAAAGTGGGCTCCTCACATTTTAAATATCTGCAGAGACAAGCATTTAAGGGCAACATATGTATCTCAGCTTTTCAACCCTCTCTCTCAAAGGAATTATCTCATACACGTGATCTCCAGGACATTAAGTCAATGGATAATCTTACAATTTTTGCACAAAAATCAACTAAGGAAAAACAACCTCCTGTCAGGGGCTTAAATTCATTGCAAGAAACTCCAGCAGAACAAGTTGAAACCCTGCATAAAAAACAAACCGCTTAATAGACTAAGATTCAAAGAAGTCAGAAGCAAAGATACAGCTGACATCAGAATTACTTCTTGAAATTGGAGCCCTTCTCATTAATGGAGGAAGAAACTGCAGGATCCGGATCAGAGACAGGGCTTCATGGAAACAGAAACACTTTGAATGTCCAGATTTATTGGACAAGGCTAGGAAATTGTCATGACAGAGCAACGTGAGAGTGTCTTGTATAGAAAAGAAATCCTGGCAACAAGTTATGAAGCCAGAAAAAAGTGGAAAAGTGCTTCAGAAAAGAAGCATAACTATCTTGGACCTGCAGGAGGAAAGGAATGTGCAGAGTCCTGGCTGGCCCTACCTCACTACCAAATGCCTTAACTAGTACAGAACCTGATGGGGAAATGTTATTTGCTATTACAGAATAAAAGTATTTTACTAACCTATAAGCAACTGACATGCATAAGGGCAATTGTGTCCATAAAATACATTTCCTTTTAAGACTGCCATTGGGACAATGCAACTACCAAATCATTCCCGGCTGCCTAAAACCCCCTAATGTTATAAAAAAATGAAAAGCATGATTGTGGTCAGCTCTACACAGGTATGCAAAATGAAACAAGAAACTTTTTGCCCTCTCGAGTATCTACAGCAATGCCAGAAACACTGCAGTCCTTTAGATTATGAACCACAAGATTCACAGGAGTTTAGGATTGCTGCTATGTACACATACCTTCTGCCCCTTTAGAAAAACTAGCAGCTCTGGCATGCACAGGGGATGCGTATCTCACAGACAAATGGAAGAGTATACATTGCCCATGACGGCACAACTAACTGAAGCATTGTTAAGTTAATCTTGTACATATATAAAACATAAACCAGTTCTGTAAAATTTCTCTCCTTGAAAGACTTGAAAAATCCACCAGTTGTGTAATACTGCTAATGCCTCCCATATGGGCTTCAGCACTGCTGCTAGAAACATGTTGCATACTAATACCAGGGTTAATGCTAACAGCAGCCATACCACACTGCTTAGCAATACTTACTGAATTACAAGTACAGTGGTACCTGGCAAAAAGACAAGAGTCTGTATTGAGAGAGCTCATTCACTGTCTCACAAAAATTAACATGTACAAGCCCATTCAAAACCCATAGAAACAGAAAAATTATACCATGTGTGGTACTGAACATTTTTAATGACACCAGTCTAACCTACAAATAAAGGTGTATTTGGCTTAATCAATAAAAACATCATTCAAGCAAATGAAGATTCCTCTAACAGAGCACAGCAGCTCAGTGGGGCTGTGGAATACATTGTTGCTAAAGCAGTAAACCACTCATAAAAGTGGACTCTAACCCAATGAAAAGATTTTTGCATTTCAAGACATTGTAAGTCATTAATTTCAGAAGCTGTATCTACATAAGTGCATCTCTAACAGTGTACAAGAGGAGGAGGGGAGAAAGAAAAAGAATGAATGTTTACAGTCCCAAACCTAGAACTTTACAAAGTTTTTTGCATGGAATCACTTATGTTCCTATAAAAGCCCTGTAGCTGCATCAAAGAGATCTTAATGCTTTTGTCAAGCACAGCGGATTTGGTTTTCTGTTTGAAAAACATAAACCAAACTCTTGGTATGTGAAGCTACCAACAGGAGATGACATTTTGTGCAAGAACTTTTGAGAAATACTACCTCTTCAAGTGAGTAAGGTTTAAAATGTTTCTGTTTAAAACATTTGCATCTCAAAGACCAAGTTCTGCCCCTTTAGAGAGAGACACACAGAGGCGGCTGGATTCCCCACAGAAACTTTCCTCTCTATGGGCTGTTTGATACGCCTTTTACTTGACCTACTGACACACCAGAAGGCAAATTAATAGTTCTGGATCTTCCCTCACAGAAGGAAAAGACTCCATTAGAGTCAGTCACACATGTCATTTGGAAAAACAACTACTTAGTACACAGACAAATCAGACTAACCATCTTGAGCTACACAGAAATGTAGTAGTAGAGAACTCTTAGAGTGTAAAAGAAAAAAAGAAAAAAAACTTTTTTTTAAATTTTGTCATCTCCTCCACCCCTGCTACAAAGTATAACCTGGAATGCAACCCTCTGGCCCTACCATTCTATGCAGGTGCACGCAACACGGAAAAGTTTTGTTCATAATGTATATGCTTGCAACTTATCCAAGGTATTGCTGAGGAATTACGTAATTCCTACTTTATGATCTGTAAGATCAAGAGAAGGAAGCAACTGATTGAAATGGAAGGGAAGCTGGGTTAATGTTCTTCAAAAATAAGTAACAATATCACAGTGTACATTGTGACCTCTGAAGTTTCGTGTTTTTAAGGTAAACTATGGAGACTGTTTCTTAGGGAGTTTCTGAATAACCAAAAAGAGAAAGCAGGCTAGCAACGATGGTTAAAAAAAAAAGAACAGCAAATAAACAAGAACTACCTTCAAAAAGGCAAATCGATACTTCTACACTGGGGATGGGATGCACAAGGGAGAATATACAGGGACTCTCAAACTTACACTGAGTCTTAAAATGACAAATCTGAGAACCAAACATTGTGCTAAAAAGTGACATTATGACATCTGTGACACAGGAATTCAGGAACCAAATGCAAAGACTACTCTTTGTCTACCAGAAGACTTGAGAGAGAGAATCATACAAATTTTTCTTCTACTTTTATTAATTTGTAATATGAAAGAATTTTAAGGATTCACTAGGTTTATCTAAAGTCAAAGTCACTTCATGGAAAAAAGAAGACATTGTCTTAACAATATTTCACTGTTAAACACCTTCATAATCAAAACCTGTCTGCTTAGTATTTTACTTTCACCTGCCCCCAAGAACCCAATTTGGACAACTACAGAATAAAATATTAAAGCCTGAGATACGTAATTTGTAAGGATGAAGATAATGACTCCTTTTCTTAACAACTTTGTCCCACTTTTCAGATAAAGATTGTTGTAGTTGCAGATTAAATGCTCAGCTAGGACTAGGTAACATTTTCAAAAACATCAATTACTGAAAAACCTGGTTTTCATCAACACAAAACAATTTATAATGTTGAACTGAAACTTTCCTACTTTCCATAAAATAGTCAATACACACAATGACCAAAAATGGTTCCAGTGTCAAATTCAATGAAAGTGTAGTTATTCCATACAAAGCAGAGCAGCATCAGTGGGACAGAATCAGGAAACTGCTTTCAAAGCACTATTACAGTGGCTAAAATATAACAATATTTGGTAGCATAGGTTCAATTCCTTCAGGTAGAAGAGGTTTTTAAAGACTTCTCCAACACATTAGGAGTTTAAAGCACTGTAGCTATACCCTTGTCTTTCACATATAATGCATTAATCTGGTTCATGAGGCAATAGATCCAAAATTGAATTAAAACAAGGATGTTACCATTTCAGTAGTTCATTTAGAATTATTTAAAGTTAATGGATTTACATTTTTATACATTTTATATTAATATAAATTTACCCTTACTCATTCCACGCTAAAAAAAGAAAAATCCATTGTTCACATATAGCTGATACATTTTATTAGTAAGAGCCAGGATAGCTAGCAGTTTAAATAAAAGCCTGATTGATCCATTCAAATTGATTAGTGTAGCCTTTGGATTCATTTTAGAAATTACAATTATTATAGTAAATAAATGAATACAAGCATGCTACTGTGAAAGTATAATACCTAAACAAACATTTAGCAATGCTTTATAAAGGTAGATATTACTAGCCTGCAGACACTACACCGAGGCACTTTGTTGATTTAAAATACAGGTATATACTTAGAAGTGTAAACTTCTTGGAAGTAAACTCAGAAGTTATTTTTATCAGAAGTAATTTTTAAAAGATAGCATATGGAAGTCCTAAAGAAACTCTTCAGCATACTTATATAACTACTAAGCCCCCATTATGGAGAATAAAATAAGTCCTTAGTATGTACTTGCTGAAAAAACTTAATTTTCAATGGGTATTATTCATGTTCTCTGCAAACTTGCTCCTTTTGCAGTTAAAGGCCTGCAAGTTAGCACTGACTTAAGCCTTCGTCTGGAACTGTTCACAGCTATGGCAGTACAGAATATACAGTAATAAAACTTATTAAAGCACAACAGTGAAAGAAAATAAACAACTGTGCTCTACAGTGCCAGAATAACACTAACAACATGTCAAGTTATTCAGCCATAACAGTAATAATATAGTATTGCCAATGCAGCTTATACACACATACGAGGGGGCTTCAACTGACACAACCATACCACCTAGGGATTACACTTTATCACCCACCACCTAAATTATACCAGTAAAAGCTTGATGCGTAGCACAGCTGTAAAGACATATTTAATTTTACATGTGAGCAGCCCTAGTAAAGGAATTACTTCTATGCAAGAAATTAGGCATTAACAAAGGCCTTTGTGAAAAATCAAGATCTTGGAATGTAGCTGTATTGTACTTTGAATTTTGTTCAATTTATTTTTATTAGAGACTTCAATATTATTTTTTAAAACTTCTTGGACTATAACAGCTCTCTAAATCACTATGGCATTTAATCATTCCAATTGTTACCATGTAGTATTAATGACCACATGTAACAATTATATTTGAAATATAAATGCAAAAATACACAGAAGTGATCCATTTGCTTTTCTATCTTAAAAAAAAAATATTCCTTATGCAAAACAAAGCCAATAAAAAACACCCATTCCAAAAAAACCCCACCACTTTTACACCTCTTATGCAAAATTCCAGAAAAGATCCATTATTTTAATCACTATTTAAAAATTTTCTGAAGTGAACACAATGATTCCACAAATAGGTCACATATAAAACAGTACAGAAGTTGTCCTGGAAAGCAGAAACTATATAAAAAGATCCTAATCCAGATTAGTGCTGCTCTACCTGCTGCTATTTAAACAAAATAGAAAAGAATAAATACTGTCCTTAAACAATGGGGAACCTGATCTCCTAATAAAGTACAGTTGCCTACCCATAATTGCATAGGACAAACAGGAATAGGTTTATCAGGATTGCAAGATTACAGTGTGAGCTTTGTTGAATTCATCACAGTAACAGTGGAATAGAAGCAAACAAATGGGCACATATGCAGGCTTTGAAACTACCTATTAAAACTGTCACATCTCATCTTAATTAAGAATAATAAATCAAAGTAGCTACAAAGCAGATTCTCACATTGCCTGAATCTGCAAGAACCTGTTTTTCAGCAGAAATACTGTTACAGGAGTTGAGGTTCTGGCTTGAAATTCTTATAAAAAAACATTACATATGGTTAACAAAACTTTTTCCATACTGTTTTGTTCTCCATAATCTTATGAATTCTTTTCAATTATAAAAGTAGAAAATCTTCAATAGGATCCTTCTGTTCTACTGGAATATTTTGCATTGGCAATTGTGACATGAAAATAACAGCAGAAGCACGTAAAGATCTTACTTTTCCAAATAGTCTGATATATTTAAGACAAGCCATCTATTAATTTTCCTCCTCTTAAGATTACCTACCAATTATATTACTTTACAACTAGCCTATATATGTGGAAAAAAAAAAAAAAAAAAGGTAAGAACAAGAAAGCTACAGAAATAAAATAAAATAAACACGATACTAATAATGACCATACCTAGTAATAAGAACCGCATTATCATGGTGGGCAATCCCATTTTCTGGAATGGTGTTTCCATCACTTTGGTGGGAGAGAATGGATTTCTGCCACTTACAGAAGCTATCGAGGGACTTGTCTGCATGGTGGTTTATCTCCAAGTTTGGCTGCAATACAACATGCATACCAGAAATGTTCCAAACAAATTACTAAGGTCAGTTGTTAATCCTTTTGAAAACTAAAATGGGACTATAATTAGAAGCAGTGGTTTCTAGGAATAAACTCTTCTTGCCAAATTTTATCTCTGTAAAATCTGACCCCAAGTTCAGCTGTGTATTACTGAACAGGCATTCTTTCTACTCCAACTTGAATAATGATTATGTCAATACAAAAAAATCAGAGTATCAAAATATAGCTCTAAAAATAAAACTGACATCTCCAAAGGTGTAGTAATATTCACCTGAAGTAAGAACAGATAACTTTGAGATGATACATGAGGAATATTCCTTTGAACTGTTTCATCTTGATTAAAGTAGCCAAAGATTATGAGATAGGTATTGTACTCAGATGCAGCCATTTCAAGCAATAATTCATAGAATCACAGGATGTTTTAGATTGGAAAATTAAATTAAACCTATATTAAACAATAACGTAACTTGTATTTCAGGGATATAAAGCTTAGTGCAACAGCTCTTACCTGATCTTCAGTGAGGACAATTAAACGTGTCACTATAATATTCACAACGTTTCCTAGACTGGAATCACGATAAAGTTTGGCAACCTGACCTCCAGAAAATAAGAAAAGGCACAAAGTCAGACAAGAACACTACTTGTTTCCTAAATCGTTAAAAATGAATGTATTTTCTCACTCAATGTAATTTCATAATGTTAATTATCCTTATCACCTGAATAAAAGTTATTTTTTGACAAAAAAATGACCCTTCAGCAAAACAAATTTCCTGGGTCACACTTTTCAACCAAAACTGTTTATACCTCATTTCATAATTCATCCACCACAAGGAGCATTTAGACTGTTGACTTGAACAGAACAGAAATGCAGAACCTAAATGTATTCATATGAATTTAAAATTAAAGACAAAAAATATAAGTGATCACAGCATACGTCTTGACACACAGTACTGCATTTTTCTCACAATACTAACACTTGCCATATTTCAATTATTAATTCCTGCAAACTGATAAATATGTTAAAGCATTATTCATGCCAATAAAATACTTTACAGTTGCTTTATCCTATCAGCAGATGCATATTGGTATGAACACAGAGAGGGATGAAACTTACAATATTCATTACACTCAAAATGTAGTGTTCAATGTCTTTGCGACCATGGTATCCCACCATCATTTTGTCTGCTACTACCAGCGTTTCCACAAACCGTTCAAGGCTTACTGATCTCTTCTGTCGACTATGACTGCTTAATGTGTCATTGACTGGAAGTGAAGTTGGAAAAGCAGATGCATCACTCATCCACCAAGGTTTACCACTTCTTGCGAGGTCTTCTAGGAACCAAAATAATTAAACACTTCAGAGGGGTCACTACTAAAACTCATTCACATGCAGCTGTTTTATGTTGAGAATACTACCTTCAAGCTTCTAAAAAGAGGTCTTTCTTGAGGCAAAGAAAAATTAATTTTTTTTATTTTAAAATACCTTATATAATGGAAAATGAACTTTGAGTTCTAATATTCTCAAGTTTCCTTAACTTGATTTAGGATAATAAATCATCAATCTTCTCTTAATGGATCTGATTCTGCACATCTATGTTAATACTAAAGATTAGTTGTAATTAACCACAAGCACACTTTCGAATGTTAAGGATAAGAAAAAGACAGATACAGCATTTGGAAAAAACATAGTGGAAACCAAAAATTCAACATTAAGGTAAAGGTATCAAAATATACTAAGGAACTAAACACACTGATAAGGCACCAAATTCCACATTCATTCATAATTTTTCACTCAAAGATGCAAATATATTCTAAACATTTGAAAACTGAAGAGCTCATGCAGAAAGCTTTCAGAAAAAAAAAGAAAGTAGTATTTTGGATTCATCTTGATAGAATCCTTCAAATAAAGGTCTCAGAAGACTTCACAAAAACAAACATATCTCCTTTCCTTATCAGATGAGAAGCTTAGGCTTCAGGTGGTCTCAGAGTAATGGGAAAGCTGGAAACAATCCTGAGTACTTAGGCTCAGCTCACACTCCTCAATGTTTTTAAAGTAAAACAGCATAAGCACTAAATAATGCTGACTGAATTTTCTTTGAAAGCTAAAGTATGTCAACAAAAGTTTGCAAGATATTTAACAAAAACAGTTCTGTGGCAAGTTATGTTATTTTCCCACCATATTCCTAGATTAAAAAAGAAAAAAATTAAATTTCATTAACATCAAACACAGCTATCAGGAAGTAAAAAAAGCAAAAATGTAAGGAAAAAACCCACAGAAAAACACTGCCATTAAATCCAAAAGATTAAAAAAATCTTAAAAAAGCAGGGAATTAAGTTTTAAATTGCAACTGAAAAGAAACCCAAACATGTGTAGACATGGAGTTCACAACTATGGTATCCAAGTTTTCCTAAGTCAGTCCTCCAAAGATGTTAGGTGAGGGTGAAGGTGGAGAGAAAGAAGAGAACACAAACAGAAAAAGATCTCAAAATGCAATAGAAAGATACTTATGTAAGATGCCACTATGAGAATATTTTGAAGTATTATATGCTGCTTTTTTCTTACTATTTTAACATCATGATTTAATGTATACACAAGAATTTTTTCATTTTCCAGCTCTTCAAGGAGTTAGTCAATAGAACCCCCTGGGAAACTGCCCTCATGAACAAGGGAGCAGAACACAGCTGGCAGATCTTTTAAGAGGTCAGGAAGGCCAAGGTGCAGCTGGATCTGAGCTTGGTAAGAATAACAAGAAGGGCTTCTACAGGTATGTCAGCCAGAAAAGGAAGGTCAAAGAAAGCATACCCCCACAATGAACACAACTGGCAAACTGGTAACAACGTATGAGAAGGCTGAGGTACTCAACACCTTTTTTGCCTCAGTCTTCACTGGCAACCCCTCTTCCCACACCTCTCGAGTGGATGGACCTCAGGGGAGGCACTGGAGGAGCAAAGTCCCTCCCACTGTAAGAGAAGATCAGGTTCAAGACCACCTGAGGAACCTGAACATACACAAGTCTATGGGATGTGACTAGATGCATCCCAGAGTCCTGAGGGAATTGGCTGATGTAGTTGTCAAGCCACTCTCCATGGTATTTGAAAGGTCATGGCAGTCAGGTGAAGTCCTTGGTGACTGGAAGAAGGGAAACATTGCACCCATTTTTAAAAAGGGTAGAAAGAAGGGCCCTAGGAACTACCAATCTGTCAGCCTCACCTCCATACGTGGGAAGATCATGGAACAGATCCTCCCAGAAGCAACGCTAAGGCACATGGAGGACAGGGAGGTGATTTGAGACAGCCAGCATGGCTCCACCAAGGGTAAGTCCTGCCTGACCAACCTAGTGGCTTTCTCTCATGGAGTGACTACACCAGTGGACAAGGGAAGAGCTACCAATGTCATCTATCTGGTCCCTCACAACATGCTTCTCTCCAAATTGGTGAGGTTTGGATTTGATGGGTGGACTGTTTGGTGGATGAGGAATTGGCTGGGTGGTGACACCCAGAGGGTAGAGGTAAATGGCCCAATGTCCAGGTGGAGTTTGGTGATGAGTGGTGTCCCTCAGGGGTCCATACTGGGGACCAGTACTGTTCAATGTCTTCATCAATGACACAGAGAGTAGGATTGAGTGTACCCTCAGCAAGTTTGCAGACAACATCAAGCTGAGTGGTGTGGCTGAGATGCCTGAGGGACAGGATGCCAACCAGAAGGACCTGGACAAGCTTGAGAAGTGGGCCCATGTGAATCTCAAAGGTTCAACAAGGCCAAGTGCAAAGTCCTGCACCTGGGCTCAGGCAACCCCCAGTATCAATACAGGCTGCAGGATGAAGGGATTGAGAGCAGCCCTAAGGAGAAGGACTTGGGGGTAATGGTGGATGAAAAGCTGGACATGAGCCTACAATGTGTGCTCACAGCCCAGAAAGCCAACCATCTCCCAGGGCTGCCTCAAAAGCAGCGTGGCCAGCAGGTGGAGGGAGGGGATTCTGCCCCTCTGCTCTGCTTTGGTGAGACCCCACCTGCAGTCCTGCATCCAGCTCTGGGGCTCTCAGCACAAAAAAAGCAATGGACCTGTTGCAGTGGGGCCAGAGGAGGGACACAAAAATGATCCGAGGGCTGGAGCACCTCTCCTGTGAGGAAAGGCTGAGAGAGTTGGGCTTGTTCAGCCTGGAGAAGAGAAGGCGCTGGGAGACCTCATTGCAGCCTTTCAGTACTTTAAGCGGGGGGCTTATAAGAAAGAAGGGGAGAAACTTTTTAGCAGGGATTGTTGCAATAGGGCAGGGGTAATGGTTTTAAACTAGAAGAGGGTAGATTCAGACTAGATGTAAGAAAGGAATTTTTTACAATGAGGGTGGTGAAACACTGCCCCAGGTTGCTCCATTTCCTGGTTTTGGCTGGGACAGAGTTAATTTTCTTCCTAGTAGCTGGTATAGTGCTGTGTTTTGGATTTAGTACTAGAAGAATGTTGATAACACACTGGTGTTTTAGTTGTTGCTGGGTAGTGCTTAGACTGGCCAAGGAGTTCTCAGCTCTCAGCTCTGCCAGGTGCACAAGGAGCTGGGAGGGGGCACAGCCAGGACAGCTGACCCCAACTGACCAAAGGGCTATTCCATACCATATGGCGTCATGCTCACTATATAAGCTGGGTGAATAAGAAGGAACAGGGGGACATTCGGAGTGATGGCATCTGTCTTCCCAAGTCACCGTTACGCGTGATGAAGCCCTGCTTCCCTGGGGATGGCTGAGCACCTGCCTGCCCATGGGAAGTGGTGAATGAATTCCTTGCTTTGCTTTGCTTGCATGCGTGGCTTTTGCTTTCCCTATTAAGCTGTCTTTGTCTCAACCCACGAGCTTTCTCACTTCTACTCTTCTGATTCTCTCCCCCGTTCCATGGTGGGGGGAGTGAGCGAGCGGCTGCGTGGTGCTTAGTTGCCAGCTGGGGTTAAACCACGACACCCCAAGAGGTGGTGGAGGCCCCATTCCTGCAAAGATTCAAGGTCAGGTTGGACGGGGCTCTGAGAAACCTGATCTAGTTGAAGGTGTCTCTGTTCATTGTAGGGGGCTGAACTAGATAATCTTTAAAGGTCCCTTCCAACCCAAACCATTCTATGATTCTATTTTAGAATACACCAACTGTAATGTCTGGCATCAGTAAAACCACTATGTAAGGCAGCATATAGTAGAGCCATCCCTAAACAGTCTGCTACTCTGCACCTTTCATATGTCAACTTCTGTTGTTTCTCAGTACTGTCCAAACACAGCATTCTGCAAGATAACCCAGTGGTCTCAGGGTTTGAGGCAATGAAAGCAATCAGAATTTGACAGTGGTCAACTTCTTACCAAGGCCTTAATGATTTCAGCTATACTTAATAAAACATAGTTAACTTTGTGACAATATATACATGAAATAGTAACTTAACTTTTTATTTTTTAATTATTCTTATGTCTGACTGCTTAAAATCTAAGTTATGAAAATCTATCCCATGTTCTTATCTGAATCTCCCTGCCTCTCTAATTATTCTCCTGTGTTAGCTACCATAATTCTATCTACTATGAAGTAATCCATCACTTGCTCATCCCAACCAATTCTGATCATCCTTTCACCAAATTCCCTGACCCACTTTCTATCAATTATTGCAATTTTTCTCAGGAAGATCAAAAATAACATTCCCCTTGCTTCTACCAGCACTTCAAAACCCTGACCACTTCCCTGATATAGAACAGGTACATGATAAATTTAGGTCTAGATTACAGCAGAGGAAACTTGCCAGACCATGAATAGCGGTACAGCTACACAAGCAGATTCCTCCCAGCGTATTATACTGGCAAAACTGTTCTGAAGGTAAAGCTAAAATCAGTCTCCAGACAAAATAACTGATATACTGCCAAAAGGCAGCTACAGGTTTGTTATGACTGCTTTTTAAAACACAAAATTGGACTGCTCAAAACTTCCAAAACCAGTCAAATGCCCCAAAGATTACTGTAAACCTGGCTTTAGTCCTAGGGTCTGTAAACTATGAAACTGAAAATTAATATTTGATTATTCTGGGGATGCTCTGGATGCCACGTCACTTTGGGATAAAGCTGCAACAGTGCTCAGAAAATTAGTTTAAATAGTTTTGGTACCCACAGAAAAACATTAAAATAGCACATCATCTGGAAAAGTAAGACCTTGCAGTTTTGGGGGAAGGCAAGTTTTTTTCAGAAATTTTCATGGAGTGGAAGTAGTATACAGAACAATGGGAAAAGGAGAAACTGAGATGAATGAGTATGATAGTAGTCTCAGGCTTGTAAAAACCAGTTCTTTAGTATTTCAGTAATTAAGGACTTTAGGATGTGACAGATATGAAAGCTCAGGAAATGCACAGGAGCTTCCAAGAACAAAGGCAGCGTCAAATATGCAAAGGAATAAACGCTTATTTGACAAAAAATGCACAGAAGACGGATAGCTCTGATCAACCTATGATCCATACAACAGATACCACCAGAACGACTGAATGCAACCTGACCAAACTAGCTGCCACTGCTTCATCCTCACTTGGACGAAAATGACTAGCATTCATCTAGAAAATAGCATCTGACATAAGCCAATATCCTTCCTTTTTCTAGGGATATAATAATGGTAAAAATTGCATCATCCCACATTTCATAATCCTTCCACTTATTTCAAGAGGCTTAAGTGACAGCTTTCCCTACAAAATGAACATACTTTAGTACTCTTATTCTACCATCAGTTAGCAGGCACCAATGGTTAGGAGACAATGTTTTGCAATAGTAGAAGCACATAGATGGAATAATGCTTCCAAACTAAAACAGAAGTTACATACATAAAGTCTGACATTCCCTAAACACAGTTAAATGTAACACTCAGGAAATACTGTCTCACAAACATGGGCCTATGTAGACAATCTGTACTATAAATTTAGTCAGCTGGTGTCAGTAAAAGTTACTACCTCCAAAAGAAGCTGAAATAAGTTATATCAATGAACAGTAATATTATTTTATTTTAAGATTAGTATTTGTCAGCCTGCCCTGTACACTGAATCTCATAGAATACAACTGGCCAGGACCGAACTTTTAAGAAAAAACTATTTCTAAGATACAAATGGCAAGATTAGACCATTTACTGTTACATAAAAAAAGGCGTTACTTCAGTACTCTGAAATAATTTGTCAGATTTACTCCATGCTGTCTTCAAGAAGTTAGTTTTCAGCTTCAGTTTAAGCAAGTGAAAATCATGTTTAAGCAAGTGAAAATCATGTCAAAGAGCATCTGAAAAGTGTATTTGTGGAAGTTAACACTGCTTTACAAGGAAAATATCTCTCAATCAAAACTACACAATCCTTCTCATAAGTCACATATTTGACTATTAATGGAATACCAATAACCCACTAAACCAAAAGCCAGTAACAAAACAACATAAACTTCCTTAAATGAGAAAGATGTAGACTCCAGTTCCAAACATACCAACATATTTATTACATGTCTTGTTTCCTCAAATGAGATGGAACACGTACTAAACATTGAGCTGTAATACTTAGTTACTTAAACATGCTTTCCAGTTGGGGAACGAAGTATGTTTATAGCACATTTTGAGGAAGCCTGTGCTCATTACTACCACTGTACACAACACAGGCATAAAACAAGACCTACTCCTAGTGTCTCAGTTTTTGAAAGACACTATACTCTCAATCTGAATCTGAATTAAAAAGCAAAACTACTTTTCAACAGGGCACATTGCATCATCCATCAGGAGGATTCCCATTGCTACACCCTCCATTGTATCTTACATGTGAACCAAGCAAGATTTTAAAATACATCCTAAGTTATAATTTTTTAAAAAGAATGACATTCATACTCGTTTACCTGAGACTCCACAGTGACTGTGATCATAGAGACGTTGCTGGTGCATGGTAGATTTTTTGTATATAACATGAGGATGCCCGTTTTCATAATTAAAGTTACTAGAATCTTCCGTTATATTCCTTAAAGGTTCAATAAAATACTCTTCATCTTCTGTAGCAATGACTCCATGCTTAAAGAATAAGAAAACAAAAACTTGCAGAAGACAACATAAAACCCCTACTAAAAAGCTTAACTTTAAAAACCATTTGACTATGACCATCTGTTTTTCTGAAGAAATCCACAACAATAAGCCAAAACAGGAAACAATGCATAAGCCAGCTCTCCTCCACTGATTTTAGTGGTACCAGTAGTAAGCGCCTATAAGCAACACAATGAGAAAAGAATAAAAATATCATTGCCCTATTTCTGGAGTTCTTTCCCATCATTTTTGGTGGGTGTGGTAAGAAAGCAAGAGATGTTCTTGGTGTATGATAAATAATATCTTCACAGAGATGTTCCAAAAATACATGATTCATATCCATTAAAAGTGATGCCAAGCCAAAATGGCCTTGCTCAAATGGTGAGACCAATATTCCTCCATGATGCCACACCTGTAGATGCTTAAAGCCACATACTGCACCAAAGAAAAACACCATGAAGGATTAATTTTACAACTTATATTCAGGGAAACCATTCAGCATTTTACATCCAGATGCTTAATTCCAAAACTGAGCTGGCTATTAAAATAAAATTATTAATATTAACTTGGGATAAACTATCTACAAAGTATATATTCCTTAAAAGGTCTTGCCATAAATCTGGAAAATCCAAGTTGTTGCAGACTGCATTAGACCACATTCTCCATAACAAATGAACATTTTTTTCCTCATACTGCAATACAGAACGGTAGATATTCTATTCTCATAACTTTCACATTTGTGAATTCAGCTTCTTCCAAACAGGAAGTGGTTTATGGAAGAAAAGGGAGATTTCAGGCCAACTATGCAATTTCCTGAACCTTCAGCAGTTAAAGCTGAACGTTAGCACAAAATCCAGTTTGGGGATCCTTTCAGGTACAGAAATATTAGGGAATAAGCCCTGACAGACTCCTACACCTGTATTCACTACATAAAAAATTCTGGTATCCATATCTAGAAAATTTTGAATGTATGAACTTTTTACTCCGGCAGAAAGAGCTACTCATCAGGTAGGAGACTGGAAGCAGGAACTTCTGCATATCCTGATTTGATGAATCACAAATTTCTACCACACCTTTGATTTTTAAAGCAAGTACTATGCATAAGCCTTTTTTAAAGGGGTCATTTTTTCCCTTTGATGAGACTTCTATGATTGATCAGCCATAACACCACTTGCTCCACATCTGCTCTAAAAATCTTAAAGCTGTTTCTAAGATCAGGGCTTGACATTGTACTCTCAGTCAAAGCTCTCATCTTGCTGCTGGTTTGTACATCAAACGCCTGCTGTTCTTCACTCCTGGAATAACCGGATCTCAGTAACAATATAAAACTTACAAAATAAAAAATCCTGTATAATACATCAGAAAGAACAGTGTTTTCCAAGTATAACCCTATTATAAATTTTGGAAATTATGTATGAACATACTGCAGCTTTCAATTACCAGTCCTTACATAGAGACTATAATAGTAAGCATTCCTCTTCAGTGGCATTTTTCATTATGAACTCAGTTATTTACTCAAGGAAGTAACATCAGGGTCTACATTCACCTGGAAGATACTGGCATCAAATTCCTCTCACAATGCCTTCTTGCTACTTGGAGTCTAAGATTTTTCTAGAAAATAAATAATTTACTGGTACACTGCTGCTTAAATAGCATTGAAAATATAAACCAAATTGTAACTGGGTTTGCCAGATGTGCAAAAAGAACCTTGACAGTCTGGACTGCGTCCAGTCTGGATGTCAGACATCTGGGTTCAAGCAAATCCTGAGCCATTATAAGCTCTGGTATTATATTCCCACAGGAAAAGAGTCCTGTAGAGTGGTTCTGGGCAACACCATCAGGCTGTCCGCTTCATGCTATGCCTGAGCAGACAAGAGGTACCATCCAACCTTTATCTCTGTCTCTGCAACAGAGCTGGTCTTAACCTAAATCTGGTGAGTACAGACATGAAGGATGTATGCTCTGGAGTAAAGTCCAGCCAGGGTAACAAGTCCAAGCATGAATGAGACATTTTTATCAGATATTGAAACTGATAGATTTAAGCAGTGAGATGACCTCAGCAGGAGTGAGTCAATTCAGATGCCATAAACAACACTTAATTGCAGCATTAATTCTCTACAGAAATCGCATATTTGCAGGAGCAAATATGCAAAAACTATTATGAATGTCTGAAAACTATGACTGCAGTTCCTTCAGGTACCAGCAGTGAAAAAGGTTAGGAGAGTATTGCTACTTTTTCCCAAGCCTAGTTGACATCTGATCTCTGATTTGCCTGAGCACTATGAAGGTTTAAGAAAAGAGAGATTTTAAAAACATTTAGCTGAGGAACTCCAAATAAATTTTAACTTACACCTACCACCAGGTAGTCAGAACATGTATGCAGTCAGATGCCACAGCTAGCCAACTGATTTGATAAACATTGAAATGTAATTGCCCTGCATAAGCCTGGCATATGTATACCATTTTAAACCTAACATTAATTTTGCTTGCAAACAAAACTGTTCTTCAAATATTAAGCTGATGCAAGCAGTCTGACTGAATCGCAGTGACTGATTTTTAAGAAGCACTCTGAATTCTGTACATAAAAAGTACCTATATCAGTGACAAGCAGCATTTATTCTGAGTTTAGAAAATTCACGTGGCTAGAGACACTTCCACTGTACATGCATTTAGCAGTGTCTGATTAATAAATAATGGGAATTATGCTATTATAGCCAAACTAACATTCTAAACCCCAGGTTTCACTTATAATCCACTATTTGAGCAAAACACAATTTCAGTTGAAAAAGGAGATTGAAATGATGCCCTTTTAAAGAACCAAAATGAATTTTTTTTAAGTTTTGCTATTGTATTTGAACAGTTTGTAACTTAAACTTCTGCTCCAAAGCATAAGAAATATCATTAAGACATAAGAATGACCAGCAAAAGGTTTTGACAAAATACCATGAATGTAAGAAACAAGCTGAATGCCCCAAGTAGGTTACTACAAGCAACATTCCCAAGATTATTATCTAAAACAGACTGTTTGAGGTCCTGTGTTATCCAATCCCACTACAGACTGCCAACTCCTGCTAACATATATAAGGTCTGGATCCAGCAGCCTGACATGCTCAGACAAATCTGTGAATCCACATGGAGTTCCCCTGAATTTGTGAAAAGGAATCTTTTTCTGTCAGGCTGTCCAGCTGGGGCATTAACCTCCTTCAGCTGGGGGATGTCTATCTGTCACAGAAGCAAACTGAATTATGGAGGACAAGAAAGTGTGTGCCTTTTCCACACAGTATTACTGTTTTACAATTTCTCCATCTCTTGAACCTTTCTAGACTTTATGCTTTATCCATTTTTAATATCAAGTAGTAGTAATGGAAACTTCTGAAAACATGTCAGTGTTGTTCAGTATGTCTATAGCTGGGTAGACACTTCGGTGTTGTTTTATGACTGAGGAAAAAGACTGTTAGCTTACTGTGTTCTTAAAGATGAAAAAATACAGTGATATGGCCTGAGACAGTAAATCATGAAATCTAACAAGTCACTTTAAAACTAGGACAAGGGCAGCTTATATATTTTTTCTGAATACTAAGCCTATACAGCAAATATATTATAGTACCAAAGAGAACTCCAAAGACGCTGATTTAGAACACAAAATCCTTTTCACTGTCATTTCTGATCTTAATAAATTATTTTATAAATCAGACATTAATTTACATACAATTCAAAAGTACTATACTATATGCACTTTATCATCTATAAATTAGATACATTCCTTATGGTAGAATCAGCTGTCAAATGAACTACTTTAAGAAGAATACGAATAGTTTATACATATATTAATTTAGGAATACATGAAGCAAACACAAGATCTTCCAGCAAAATAATTCCTCCTTTAACCAAGTAAGGTCATGCTTTTAGCCTCAGCCTACTTCTTGTGCCTTCTTTATCATTTCTGTTTGGATGGAGACATCTGTGCTACACAGCACAAATGTTACTCAGTGCATGGAACTTCACATGCCATGGAAATACTTGGCCTTTTGCATTAAACATTTCCTTGGAACCACAGTAGCCTCAAAATGTGATTTAACCTCTTATTCACTTTCCTAATAAAAATAATCACTTTCCACACATTTTAAAGTATTTCCCACTACTGGGCTTTTCAGCTCAAAATGAGAAAATCCGCTAGTGTGGAAAACTTGTTTGAGCACACAGTTAAAAACTTTGACAGCTGGCAGAGGACATAGCTGGGTCAGAACGCAAGACATTTCATTTCTGCTCAATTCCACTACTATGAGCTCCAAAACTTTTCTTCTTTAAGACTTGCTCCCCTCAGAATTAGACAAACTTCGTTCCCTTGAGGTGAAGTTCTTCTCTCTTCAGCCAGTCTACCACTGTTTCTTCTCTTTGCTTCAGTACGACATACTCAGCTTAGGCAATGCTTGCACCCAACATCCCTTGTTGCCTTGCACCCAACATCCAAAAGCCCCAAAATGCTGCTTGTTGCAGGCTTTCATGAGAAGGCCAAACCTGCAATCCACCCGCAAATGTAACATCCACTAAAGTAAATATGAGTTTGGAAGCCAGCAAGCCTGCCGGACAAGACCTTCAATTTCCTCACATGACTGCTCACTGGATTATAGAGCTTTCCTCATAACTTCAGACAATTTATAGCATAATCAGGGCCCAGCAGACAGAAACTGCTGGAATGAAACTTCAGAAAGTAGCAGCCTGTAATTCTGGGGCACTTGGTAATGAGAAATATAGAGGGAGAGGCTGAAACAGAAACAGTGACAGGAAAATGAACTGACTGCTCGTCACTTTATTATAGTGAAACCGAGAGAAAGCCCTCCTTGCTCTACAACTCATCTTGGATACTACAAGAGTTCTTCAAAGTTGCACAACTTATGTCAATTAGATCATGGTCTCACCTGACCACCCTCAATAACTAAACAGAATAACTTAAAACATTCACTAAGGGAAGGAAATTTGACTCATTTCAAATTTCTGAAATGAGAAATGAAACCTCACAAGACTACTGGAACAAACTGAATGCTTAAATTTTGTTTGTGAGCAACACTCACTGTTAAAGATTACTACTTATTTTAGGGCTAAACTTCAAATGACTGGCTTTGAGGCAGATGTTAATCAAGGACTATGCAGAATGTGACTGTCAGTCTCTTACAGACCAACAGTCAGACTGGAAAATACAATGAATGCCTTAAGCACAACATATTCTGAACTATCACTAACTCTAAAACAAGTAACACTGTCTTCAATATTTACTGTCAATTGCTTTATTAAACATGTTCTAACCAGCAGCTCTATAACAAAATATTTGTCAGTAGGAATCATGATTTAAAAAATAACTCTGTGATGGATTTAACTGAATGAAGTGGTAACTCCCATACTCCGTATTTTGGAAGGCCCTGCCAACACTGGAAGACAGAGGAGTTTCTGTATCATAGAGGATGATACTGAGTCGAGCCTCCCACTGCACCCCTTTGCAGGATTCCTGCCTCTTTGCTGCTTCGGGAGTGTTACAGGAGCCTCACATCCTTGCAGCCAGGCCTTTCTAGGAGATGCAGTGGACACCTGACACTTGCAGTCCCAAGTAAGAGGCATGACCATGAAGAACTCCAGTCGTGGTGTGCCCAGAGACTGGATTAAGGCTGCTTTAATACCTGGAAGAGCCGACGACAACTAAAAGCACTAACAATGACGATTTAACTGGGAAGCACTCCACACTAAAATTAACTTACAAACACTAAGTTAACATCCTGACACCTAGAACCACAGAACAACAGGCAATTTCGCTCCAGCAAAAGAGCAAGGCTGAAGGCAGAGGGAAAACATGCAGCAATAGGAATGCTGAATGTCAGCTCAGGGTGTGACACACAGGAGCAATATAAGTTTCTGCTTCACCATGACACCTTCCATGCTGCTAAATACTTTGAAGGAGTACCGTGAGGAGCGAGAGATAGGCAAAGCTGATAGGAAAACATGGACTTTTACCCGCTTCGCCTCACTCTTGTTTTCCTAAGATGAAAGCTAAGGCAAGAGCAGGCATTCCTGGCTGGCTCCCTGGCCAAGGCCAGAGAGGAACTGAAATGGGAGCACCATGGCACTGATGGCAGGCTCCAAGCGGCCAACCAGCCTGCACCTCAACTGGCAGAAACTCCAGAGACAGAGGCATGCAGCCTGTTTCAAAGAAGTGAGGCCTGAAAGAAGGGATTTGGTCTCCTCAGTGGTTTTACCTGAAAAGAACTCAAAAGCAAAATGATTGAGTATATGAGTTTAAAAGCTTAAATAACTGTGACAAACAAGTTATTCTACAGGAACTGCAAAAACAGTGTGAAAATTGTACTAAATTCAGACCCGTCCTCTACAAGGCTGCATTAACCAAACTGTGATACCACACTCAATGGAACACCATTTTAACTACAATTCTTTGAAAGTGTTCACCTAGCCCTGGAAATCGCCATTAATTTTTTCCTCAAGAGTACTCCAAAATGTTAACCTGGACTCTGTTAGGGATATTACAAGTAGCTGAGTGTAATGCAACCTACCTAGGTCTGAAGCAGCTGGCTTTTGTTTGTAAATAACATCCCAAGATACATTACTCAATAGCACTTCCAAGAATAAATGGGAATTAGTTTAGCAAGTCTGGGTAATCTTTTTTCTTCCTTAGCAATTAGTTAGGTCCGTCTATTCCCAACAAGAAGATTGACCAGTGTTTTACTATAATTAAAACCAGAATTAGTAACTGTAACATATACATGTATTTTTACTAGAGAAATTACCGGCTCTTGATTTAGTATTTCCTAGTCATGCCCTTTGTTTTAGTATTTTGTTACTCAATAGTTGCTTTCTAGTTCCTGTTGGGAATGAGAAAGCTTTTTCCCATGCAAGTACTACCATCATGTGATCAAGAGCTCAACAGTAAAAGAAGAGATGAGAACAAAAGAGATGTGAAATTCTAATCCTACTTTTAAATGCAACTGTTTACAATCTGTAAACAAAATTTAAAAAGGTAAATAATTACTTTCTGATGCTTCTACTTGCAAAGGATCTACTTCCCTCTTCACTCATTGAATTTATAGCAATGAGAACTTCTACACCAAGCAATTCCTCTTCTGTGTTATTTACTCAAAGTTTCTAAGCCGAAATTCTCAAAGACAACAAGCAGTTGTTCAGTTCAATCAATGTCTCTCTGGAGAGATTCAGCATCCTAAAGGATCCACTGTTTGCTCCTTCCCCACCCTTGAGCTTGCAACATTTTTGTAACCTGTACAGATCTCAGCACAGGCCTAATTTCGCAGCCCTAGTGCAGACACTATAAACACTGAAAATGTTGCCTGCTAAAGGACTACAGAATTAGGTCTTACTACTTACAATTAAGCTTGAAAACTGATGACTACTTTTCCCCGGGACCCAGACAAGGTTTTAGGGGTTTTCTGCACCTTCCTGTCTGCTTGCTTCCCACAGGGACTCAAAAAACTGAAAGATATGCCAATTCAGTTGTTCTTCTCTAATTTAAAAGGGACAAGCACACTATTATACTAGAACATGTAATGTGCACTTACCAGACCATTGCAGTTGCTCAAGGCCACTTTAGTTGTACTGTGCTGGTCTTGCAAATATCCTGTGTAATGACAGTGGTCTAAAAAATCATGCTTCCATTGTGGTCCGTCTTTCCCCCAGTATTCTACTGTAAAATGTCTGGACACCAAATCTGTGTTGAGAGTCAGGTTTAAATGAAAGTGCTTGCCATAGGCAGAAAGTTTAAAAAATAATTTAGATGCTGCCAGTTCTTGGTCATAAGGGTCTGTGCTCCTCCTCCTTCTTGAGGGTTTAGCATTTTTCACAGTAAAGCTGAGGAAGGCTCCATTTTGATCAACCCTTATTGGGATTGTTAGTTGGTAGTGTTCAAGGTAAGACAGGAATTCCTCTTTGTAATCACAAGGTAAGACAGTCCAGGGAGTGGGCATAGAAGAGAAGAAAATATAACAGGAAACAACAAGTAGTAGTATAAACATAAACCATACTTGGCTAAATCTCATCACCCTCTTGAACAAAGGTAATTTTCAGGTAAATGCAAAATGTAGCGTTTTACTAAATAAAAGAAAACATTCTTTTCTTTCTTTTTAAGTCAAGAAAATGTGTTCAGTTTCCTATTAATTTGATGTCACTGGAAATACAAAAGTTTTGAACTATATCTTTTCCTATTTACCCAAAATACATAAATATTTGGGGCTAAATTCTAACCTAAGAAGAACACATTCTTCCCAGTGACACTATTCAAAGGCAAAAGCTATTAGATCCACCTGCAAGAATAAAAATAGTAGAAATTATAAGTATTATATTGTAAAAACATATAGAAAACTCGTCATTTCATTAAAAACCTATAAATGTTAATGGATCAAAGTAAGATTAGATCTTTACTTCCTAGCCTAAAAACACATTAATGCTGTTATGGCAAGTGTCTAAACAATTATCAAGTACAACATTTTACTAGATTTAATTTGCAAGGCTTTCTTAAAAGTAGTCAGAAAGAAATTAAAACAAAACACTTAACTCAGAGTTGCTGTATTTAAACTTCCATGACAATGAATCATGATAACACTAAGAGCAGACCCCATATAATCTCATGAATTATATAAACGTGGTTTAGAAAAATATTACCCAAATGCAATGTAAAAATAGATGCTTCTTGTCAGCTACAGAGGTCAGACCCCTACCTTGAGAACTATATGAAAGCCTGTTGTCACTGTGAAATTCCGATGAAACCATGACTAGGCTCAAAATCCATGTCCACGTCTTCCAAAAAATTTCCATAATTTAGAAAAACAGAAAGGTCTTTTCTTTTTTTTCTCCTTGGAGAGCTACCTGTGTGCTACAGAGTTAACTCCACTCCAGAATCGCACCATAACAGGTGTATTTATTTTATACTACTTCCAAATTAACTATTGGACGTTCCACTTTTTGAAAGGTATTCTTTTCCAACAACCTGTACTTTTTTTCTGTATCTGCAGTCATTTTCTCAATTCAAAATAAGTATTTGTAAGATTCCTTAAGATATCAGTAAGACATTAGATTGGATAGTTACTGAACTTGCTCCATTTCTTTTCCTGAAAAACAAAAGAAAACAAGTCAAGGCAAATTCTTTCTACTAAAACAGAACTATACTTCAAAACACTAAGCCATCATAGTGAACTATGCAATGTAACATTTTGAAATAATAATTCAACCATTACCACTTTTATGGTCCAAGGTCACAATCTTACAAAAACCATGAATTACCATTAACCTTGAACAGCAGACCCATACAGCTTAAGATGCACATGTCAAAGTTATGTTAAATAGGCATAAGGATTCATAAAATTAAGGTTTCTTGTTGCTCAAATACTGTGTTCAGACTTGTTCCAGCTATTATCAATGCTATGCACTCATTGATTTCAGCAGTGAATAACTAGACCCAATACACTGGTAGACAAAGGAAGAACCTGGGAAAGAATCCAGAGCACAGTTATCTGATCTTTCTGCAGCATGTATTTTGTTATTACTTGGGCCTGGGTTCTGCTTATGCAGGCAGAATTCTCATTCACTTAAATGGAAACACTGCACCTTCTAATACAACGAATAAATGTCAGTATCTGAATCTATTCATCATACACATTCTAATTTTTCAAAGATTTGTTGTCGAAAATGGGGTTTTTCACATTTAAAACACTAACACAGTAATACTAAAAAGCAGCTTTAGCTGTGACCAGGGATTAAATGGAAGATCTATGCAGCCAACTAACAGTCCAGTACCACGGGATACCAAACCATTTGTTGTGTCAGCTGGTACTAATTAGTCTCCTTAAGCACACACAGCACACCTGTGCATAGGGCAAACTCTGCTGAGGCAGACAATGGAGAAACAGAACACCTAAGAAGGGAATACTGTTTAAAAACAAGTTTCCATAAGCATACAGAGTGACTTACACATGCACCAGATAAACTTGCCTTTCTGAAATTCTGAGAATGATTTTCAGCATTCAGACAGGCAATACCCCTGCAGCCAGTAGATTATTTGTAAAGGTTAAAAAGGCATAGCGTATCATCTAAAGAAAAATCAGCATCATGCAAATCCTATTTACTAACATCACAGTCAATATTAGGAAACTTCTTAGCCAATTTGAAATGCATCTAATTACTACTGTGTAAATTACATTAATCTAATCATTCCAATACCTACTTTTTAAATATCTTTCAAGACAGCACACAGGATTTAGTCAGGTTTGTAGAGGGAATAGAAGATACATTGCAAGCATAGCTTGAGTTAATAGTATTGGGGGGGGGGGGGGGGGGAGAAGCATAAAGATTTAGTGATGCCATTTGCATGCAGCAAGACCTCAAAGCACATGAATAACATCTCTGGTCCGGCCTTCCATGTAAAACCTTTCCTTCTGAGCTAATACTTAGTTACAGCTTTTTTATTTTTTTTAAACAAGCTTTGAAGAGACATAATTGACCCCATACACTTCAGCTACGTTAGTACACTAAATAATGTGCCTTATTTCTAATCTGAGTACATCCAGTTTCAAATTCCTGTCACTGAATCTTGCTTTACCCCTCCCTGTCTGCTAATGAGGTGCTTTCTTCTCTTTGCATGGATAGTTACAGTCTGATACAAGCACCTCTTGACACTTCCTGATAAGCAGCTCAAGCTATTTGGTTTACCTCACTCTGTACAATCCAGTTTCCAGATGTCTAAATAGTTCTGCAGGTTTTTTTTCCAAACTCTTTCCGATTCGCCAACAACCCTTCTCATGCACAGACACCAGAACTGGACACTGTAGTCCAGTAATGGCTTGTTACCGCCATAAACATTCCCTCACAGCTTTTACTTAGCCAAAAAAATTTTAACAGGGAGCTCATGTTCAGCCTGTTAGGCTGATAGTAAGTTACCCTAACATTAAGATCTCCTGAAACTGTAGTACCTAAAGGAGCCAGGTAGCTCAGAATACTGGACATAAACTACCCACCCGTTATTTCGACACCAATGGCCCACCATGGTGGGCGGTTGGTCAACAGTGTCCCAACAGTCACCCAAGACCAGCGTCTTTGCAGGGATCTGCATTAAATGATCTCCCTCATTCCAAGCTTCACACGAGAAAAATCTCCTTTGACATTAAGCTTGCTACAAGTTTCAGCAGAATTTTTAACTGCCTTTCCGAAAGTATTACAACCAGCCTGAGCACTGATACAAGCAGACCACACCTAGCTACGTGAATGCTCCAAATTAAGGAGTAGTAATGGAGGTGAAGGATAGTGCACTCGGGTAACTCCCAATATAGTACTTCCAGTATGAAGTTTGGTAGGAACCTCAAAGCGTCCACTGTCTATTCCCTTTTTCCTCTCCATCTTCCTCAGTAGCATATATTCAGAATTCCGCTGTTGATTGCTGTCAAGATGACACGTTTGGTCAACACTACGCTCACAATAAGAAGCGCTTCCTCTGGCTCATGGCTGAACCACACGTTCACCTCCCAGTAAGGGCAGGTATGGCTGCATGTCCTGAACCACTACCTAAAACCACAGCTTCTGCCTAATTATAAAAGCTCTGCCAAGCAGCAAAGAAAAAAAGTAGTATGTTCCTCAAAATGTAGGATGCTGATGACAAAGCAGGTGCACAGCACTGGCATTTCTGTGGAGGCACTGATGACAAGGCTGGCAGGACCTGTCACCGGTGCCATGACCCTCCCACCCACTGAAACTCCACGAGGAGAAAAAAAGGCCATGAGCACATACCAGAAGGCTCTGGGGCAGAAAGCGGGCTATGAGGAGGCGACTAGCCAAACTGCTCAGACCAGTCACCTTGGGAGCCTCCATCTAAGCACACAAGGCGCCTCGGGCAACTACGGCGTCCCTTAAACCGAAGGTAGCTGAAGTTTTAGGGCAGGCACGCTGCCAAGAGACCGCTATCCCAAGAGCACCGCCACGCGTGCCTCACACACTGCCACGTCCCCCACCGCTCCCGGGGTCCCCGCGCCAGCGGCGTCCACCACACAACCGTCAGGCTCCGGTGCGCTTGGCGGCGGCGGCGGCGACGACGAGGTCTCCCGATAGCAGCCGAGGTGCCGAAACCGCATGACACCGCAGCGCCGGATCACGCCGACCCGCCGGGGGTTCGGCTTCGGGGCGGAGCGGACGGGTAGAGGAGAGCGACAGACGCCTCGAGCTCCGCGGCGGGCGGGAAACGGCCCCGCCGCTCCCGGCGGGGGGGGTGGGGGGGTGTCACCACGCCCCCCGCTCGGCGGCTCGGCCCCCGCGCGCCTGGGGGGGGGGGGGGGGGGGGGGGGGGCGTCATGGGCTCCCCCCGCCAGCGCCGCGAGGTGCCCGCCGCCTTCCCGCCCTCCCCGGGCCGGGAGGGCGGCGGGGAGGGCCGCGGTGAGGCGCGGCCAGGGGCGGCCGTCCGCGCCGGCAGTACGAGTGGTTGCTAAGGAAATGGGGAGGGCGGGCGGGAGGGGACGGGGCGGGGGGCGGGCATCAATCACACAAATTCAATTACAGGTATCGGGGCTGGCCGTGAAAAGCGTTTCAGGGCTTCAAAAGCCGGGGATTAGCCGTACCCCTGGGAGCTCCCCCGGCGAAAACAGGGACGCGCAGACCGCGCCGGCAAGGGCTCGGTGAAAAGAAACGGGGGCCGGGGTGTGGCGGGGAGGGGGGCGCGTACAAAGGGAAAGGACGGATCCTGCCTCCCCGGGAGTTAACCAGAAACCGAGCCGTGAGGAACAGAATCGCGGCTCTGCCTGCCCCCGGAGCCGGCCGCCCCCCGGGCGGGGGACGGGGCTGCCGCGGTATGAACAAACACACCCCCCCCCACACCCCCTGCCTGCCCCACGGCTCCCCGCCGGCCCTGCCGAGGGGTCAACTGTCATTGCATTTCGGG
>JADKXX010000302.1:0-218119 GCA_017310255.1 Butorides virescens
GGGCGGAGAGGCCGCGCGCACCTCGCGGCGGGGGGAGCGGGGGTAACGTCCCCGGCGCGACCCCCGCCCGGTGGAGCGGGGCGAGGCGGGAACCGCGCCGCCGGCGGGGAGCCCGGCCCGGCCGCAGGGAGGTGCCGCGACGGCCGCGCCGCCGCTGCCGCAGCCCTGGTGTGCGGCCGGCCGGCCGGCGCCGAGCAGGGACGCTGCCGGTGGGCGGCGGGCCGGGGCGGCCCTCCACTCCCACCCTCCTTCCCCTTCCCCGCCGGCAGGGCCCGGCTCGCGCCCCGCGGCGGGCCTTAATAAGAGAAAAGCTTTAAAGCAACGCCATTTCCAGATGAGGGGCGGCGGCGGCCGAAGCCCGCGCAGCGAGAGGCAGCTGGCCGACCGCCGCCCCGGGGCCGGGGCCCGGCCCGGCCCTGCCCGCCCGGCTGGTGGTCCCGCCGGGGCCCGGCCCTGGCCGCGCTGCCCCGCGCGCAGCGCTTTCACTTTCATTTGCGGCGGGGAACTGGGCGCCGGGGGCGGCGGGGCCACCTGGAGGCGGTGGCCGCGCTGCGACATCGCCAGCCGCGCCTGGGAGCCGGGAGGGAGGCGGACATGGCAGGGGGCGGCAGGCGGTCTGCGGGATCGCTTGTGCGCCGCGGAGCTAGCAGTGGCGGGGGGGGTGGAACCCGAGACTTGCTCTCCTAACTACCAAGTCAATTTCCGATAGCCAAGAAAAAAAAAAAAAAAAAACCAAACCCAAAACCTTCCTGAATCTAGGTTCTAAGGTTTTGAGCTTCTGCTGACAGCATTTTCCAAATGGTGCGTGTGTGCGCTTTCCTCCCAGCCGGAGGTGGTAGGTGTAATTCTCCTGGTGCATCTGCAATGGGTGGCGGGCCTGTGAGGCGGTCTGCAGGGAGAGGTCCGAGAGCACAGGTGCTGTGGGGCTGCCCCCAGGATGGACGGGACGGGATCAGCCTGCAGAGTCGGCAGCCTGCATGGTAGCCTGCATGGTAGCCCGCATGGTGGCCCAGGGCCGGCTGCGCGCCCCATGAGATGGCGAAGTCGGACCTGAAGTCAGACCTGCGATTGGCATTCGCTGTTGCGGACAAACGCCGCACGCTGACAAAATTTTGAGTACGAATCACTGCTATGGCGGAATTAGATTCTACATATAAGTACGTGAAATTTCTCTTAAGAGCAGCTCCAGCAAAATAAGCACAAGCCCCTATAAAGGTAGCGGCGTTTGTCATCACTCGCGCTGAAACTTCGCACTGCGTGCGACAAAGGCTAATTTGCGAGACCCCTTTGCAGCCGCTGGGCAGGTGAGCGTTGGGGCCGTTCGGGGAGGCTGTGCCCTGGGGGAGGGCGATGCCCACCCACTTCCCCGCTCGGCTGCTTGTTCCGCGGGCGCCATCCTGCGCCGGCGAGTGGGGCTGGGCTGCGGGCCTCCCCGGGAGACACCGCGGGCGAGTTCCGCCCTCCCTCTTCCTCGGGTACGGGGCGGGGGTCAGTCGCTGCTTTGGTGGGTACGTCCGAGTGCGTCTACTGAGTTGGAACGGGTATTTCTTGTCTTGAGATGAGTATGTTTTGTTAATATACCAAAGCTCCTGCTTCTGCAGCAAGCTGGTACGTTAAGATGATCACACGGATAAACCACGCTCACCGAGCAAGCTCCGTGGCCGATACAGATCATCTGTCTCCGTGGGCAGGCGTAATGGCAGGTTTTGCTCAACCGTTTCTGCAAACTCAGTGGTATATGCAGAGAACTGGGAGAGTCTTATCCTCAGGTTGTGAAGAGGGAGTTCTTTTTCCTATTTTGCATCAGGACCAAAAATAACCTTTTGAACAGGCAGACGCGTATCACAGCTGATTGCCTCATGCTTATGGTATCCTCATGGGATTTGGGAGACCTGACTTCAAATTGGACCCTGCCTGAATGAGACACGGCGGTGCTTGCGTTGCTGTCTGACAGCTAGGCTGGGGACTATTCTGGTGTGGAAGTCTGGCCTGTCCATAGCTGGAGCTGCTTCACTGTGTATAACTGATTAAATACTCATCAAGCTAAAAAGAAAGATGGCTTATCACTGTCTGGTTAGGGCCCTCACATGGGTTCAACTCTCTGCTCTAAATCAAGGAAAGCAAAGGAAAGATATATGGGCTCTGCAAAACCCAGCTGCTTGCTCAGACCAACAAGTTATTTATTCCCTGTCCCAGACAACTACATTTTCTTGCCTACACCTGCTGCTGGAGCTGAGAAAATGTTTCCAATAGCAATTTTGTCAAACCTGGTATATTACCAGGAAAAGCTTTGGCTCCAGTTAAAAAATTCCTGACCATCTGTGATTAGAATTTCTGACACAATGCCCAATACAGTTTGACTTACCTGTTTTGCTTTACTGCATAAAACCATTTTTCAGAGGGAACCTCATTCAGATAAAAACAGCGAGCTTATTTGATGACTTTTGGGTTTGCTTCATCAGCCCAAGTAATATCTATATACATACTTCATGGTCTGCAACTTTTTAGAAAAGAAACTTGCATGGAAGATAGTATGCAGATTTTTAGCATAAATTTTTCTTTGCTGCAAGTAGAAGTCTTTGTAGCAGGGATAGAAATTCTGCTGTGAATTCTGATAATATGTATAAACCACTTGGGCAACTGTGTCTCAGAAGCTCTGGACAGGATTACACATTTATTGAGCCCAGAGCATGTTACTCCATGTCTTAACCCTTTTGTTAGTCTTTGCTCACCATGGAAGTAGTTAGCTAAAGCACTCTTGACTTTACTTTAGGCCTTTGAATCCTTTAGTATGTCAGTCAGCAACTGACAAGATTGGCAAGAATGCCTTTTTGTTTAAGTAAATATTTATATTAAACTTCAATAGAGATATTCAGAGGTATTTGGTGCTGATTCCAGGAGTCTTGCTTTTAGGGGAAATGAATATAGAAGATAAAGCTACAAGGCCTTGGTGAGCATTGCATTTCTGTAAGATGAGATTCCATACATTTCCATACAGTCCATACATTTGGACGGATGTGCTTGAAAGTATGGGGTTTTTTTCTAGGAGATATTTTTACCTGGTCAGTGAAGACCCAAGGATAATAATCTATCATATTTAGAAATATCCCAGCAGCACTTGGGGAGAGAATAATCAATTTTTTTTTTTTAAATTAAATATAAAGTTATGTTACAAATTACGTAAATACACTTGCTAATATTTTGGTTGACCATATAGTTAAAAAAAAAAAATTATAACCTTGCATTTATATATGCTATAGGTTCTGTGCTTTATCTGCTCTTACAGGGAGGAAAGCTCTCAATGTGCATAAGGACTTCATTTTTAGTCCCCTGAACCAGAAGATTCATGGGGTGCTTGAAGGTAATGGTGCTATAGAGATCCTGTATCCGTCATTGACATTGTAAATAATCTGAATTCAGGTTGCTTACAAATCTTATCTCTCTTTGCAGGAAAATATCTAAGAACATCTCTAGAAATTACCTTGGGCTATGTGTTCAGCCTAACACCAACCACTTGCCACCAGAGGTAGAAGCTATTGTGAGAGAGAATGCACATCAAAGCGTACTTGAGGTGCATTTTCCAATGCACCCCTTTTGAGTTGAGCTGTCCTTGATGGCCCTCTAAAACAAAATCCACAGCGATGCATTTGGCTTCAAGTATGGCTTTGAGGCTACTTCTGCCCAGCAACACGGATATTGCCAAGAATGCCTTCATTTAAATACGAAGAGCCTTATCAAAGGCAGAATGGTAGACCATCCTTTTCTAGGATGCTCCCTGCAAGCAGCTGTGTGTGTTATGCTGATGCAGGGCTTACCATCACCCAAGCCTCCTTGTTTCTGCAAGACCCTGTGAGCCTGGCCAACCCGATTATTTTAGTATAAGATTTGGAAATAAAACTGGAAAACTTCATGTAAGCTTGGCATGCTCCAGCATGGCCTGGCCAGTTTCCTCCCTGGTGGAACACAGATGAGGCAGGGCAGAGAGAAGATCAGAGAATATGAATGTGGTGAGAGTAACGCTCAGTGCTTGCTCAAAACGTGGGAGGGGTGGGCAGTGGGAGGGGTAAGATTAAATCTCTCTCCAGTAAACCTGAGATGAGGAATTTAAAACCACTCAAGCTGATTAGGGAATCCCTATATCAGAATGGATGCTGGCCTCAAATTTTGCAGGCAAATAAGATGGAACTGATCCTATCCTCATTAAGATTAAAGTACAAAGTACAGAAAAAAACAATACAGTTCCACACAAGAACAGGAATAGCAGTAAGCAGAAAAGAAGAGGTAACTCAGATGAGGGGGTTGCTTTATCTCAGAGTATTTTTTGCTGCTCTATTTCCAGCTTCCCAAGTCAAGAGATCAATACCAGAAAGAAGAGTAGGTCAGTAGGCATAACAGTTTGTTTAAAGGGAGCATTTTCCAGCTCTATGCATTATAGTTTTTCTGTGTATTCTTGTTTTGCTATTTTCCTATTTCCAGAGAAAGTTGTTTATAAGATCTGAACAATCTGTAAGACTTATGGAGAACAAAGCTGACACAAATTGTACAATATGTGGAAAATGTGTATGGAAAATCTCTATGGAAAAATTTGGCAAATGGTATTCCTCAAAGATTAGTGTACACAGAAACATATAAAAGCTATGCAGAAAATCTTAACAAATACATAAGAATTCAGTTATTTTGATTTTAGAATGAAAAATCTGGAATTAACTCACAAGAAGACTTGGCTATTACCATGCAGAGCTCTGCAGTGTTTTGCAGTCTGGCTCTCAGCTCTAGGAATGACACTCCCAGTGCAGAATTAGGCACCTCGGTCTCAGGTGCCTGAGTGACTTGTTTAGTTTCTGAATCAAAGGAGAATTACGGCAGTCATACTGATGAGCACTGCAGACTTCTCATTTAGCATCTGCTGAACTATGTGGTGATTCCCCTTTTCTTGGTATGCTTTATATAAAAGCATGAACACATACACTAATGTTAGAGATTGTAAAATTGGATCATGAAATGAGCACAGATTTATTTTGAATGGAAAGAATTGGACTTTCCATATTCCTGGACTGTATAGCTGGAAAAGATTTATTAAAGACTCTAGAGCATACAGCGCATACTGCTTTGGACACGGATTACAACTTTGTCTAATTTAGATGGTTTTCTGGCATTCTTTCTACCACAGTGTCTTGCAACAGTTTATAAATGGAACTATCTTTAATAAAAGCTGTTAAGCCAATGGTTTGAAGAATTGGGAAAAAAACAGAATGCTCACCTCTCCCCTTGTAACTTTTGAGTGTCCCTCCAAAATGCAAACACTTACTGTGAATGCAGTAAGGTGTTATGTGGATGTGGTTAGTAACTACATTTCTTTCCTCTTACCTCACAAGTAACTTCATTGTTCATTTTCTTACAAGATTATCACGGCACTAACAGCTCCTTGTTTAGGGAAGACAGTGTTCTGCTTTGAAGAAGTTTATTAAGGCCCTTTTAAAAAGTCCAGCTTTTCCCTTTTCCAATTTATTTAGGATTGGCTGGTTTTGCATAAAGATGGTTTGTGCAGCAGTAAGGGCTCTGACCCTCCTATGTGTCCCTAACCTGGAACTGGTTAGAGACTGGAGAGCAGAGAGGTGAACTGCCATATATGCCTGCCCTGTTCTTTGCCCCATTAACCCTAGTTATCCCCTTGTAGCCGCTCTTGGAGGCAAAGTCCAGGGCCAGATGAATCATTTGGTATCAGCCAGCAGCTGTTTTTATGTTAAGAGCAGTCTTCAGCTTCTTTAGTACATTGTAAGTGGCTTAACTTAAAAGCACTTCCTTCTTCCCACTAATTTCCACTGTAACCCACTGGCATTCACAGGCATCCACAAGAGTCCACTACACTGTTGGAGTTCACACTGAGGCAGCTCAGGAGCATCCACATGTTGCATTTAGCTGTTCTGCTGTGATCTTCCGCAAAAGAACAGTAACAAAAAGAACACCCAAAAAGAACAGTTACTGTTGCCCTAGTAATGACCACAGCAATCTGTCAAATGACCTCTCAAAGCCCTCTGCCTCTTATAGAAAACCTGGGAGCAAGAGCAAATACCACAATGGCTGAAATTTATATAACCCTTTCATAGGACCTAGTCCTATGACTCTTCTGTTTCAACTTGTTCATCAATGACCTGGACGAGGGGACGGAGTGTACCCTCAGCAAGTTCGCTGATGACACAAAACTGGGAGGAGTGGCTGATACACCGGAAGGCTGCGCTGCCATTCAGCGGGACCTGGACAGGCTGGAGAGTTGGGCAGAGGGGAACCTGATGAAGTTCAACAAGGGCAAGGGTGGAGTGCTGCACCTGGGGAGGTCGAACCCCATGCACCAGTGACGTGCGGAAAACACACTCCACAATCTGTAAGATTGTAAAGTAGGTATGTTTATTCAGCGCTGGGCAGCACGGGGGGGTAGTCCCACCAAAGTCATGCGCACCACAACACGGCAGCTTGTACGTTTATATGTAGCAAAGTGTTACGTATACATGAAGTTTCCCAATACGCCTATACATAGGCATAACCTGTCCCCGCTTCGTATTAAAATTAGTTTCAAGAGGTCATTTCCATAAGTCCCTCCCAGCTGCGCAGGCTCAGTGATTTGAGTCAGTGGTCTTCAGGAGTCGTTTACTTCATCCACTCCTCTTCTTCACCTTGTCCTTTTGGTGAATTCCAGCTTCCACCCCCCTTATTCCACTGTCAGAACAACACAGCTGGTACCAACGGGCTCCCCATCCTTGGCTATCCTCATATCGACAAAGTGCCAGACGCTTTGTTCTCCTACAGGCCTTCCAAGGCCTACAACAAAGATGGGCCATTTGCTACTAATCTCCCCTCTTCCACATTCCCTACAGTGTTAGTTTCTTATCTATAGTTTACTTCATATGATTAGTAAGTTAATCTAAAACACAATGCTAGCAATTTAAGATGGATCTACAGTTGGCTTCACAAAGGTCCTTTTGTTAACCCTTTAGCCTCCCTTCACCAGTACAGGCTGGGGGCTGACCTGCTGGAAAGCAGCTCTGCCGAGAGGGACCTGGGAGTCCTGGTGGATGACAAGCTGACCATGAGCCAGCAATGTGCCCTTGTTGCCAAGAAGGCCAATGGTATCCTGGGGTGCATTAAGAGGAGCGTGGCCAGCAGGTCGAGGGAGGTTCTCCTCCCCCTCTACTCTGCCCTGGTGAGACCCCACCTGGAGTACTGTGTCCAGTTCTGGGCTCCCCAGTTCAAGAGAGATGAGGAACTCCTAGAAAGAGTCCAGAGGAGAGCAACTAGGATGATAAAGGGACTGGAGCATCTCCCCTACGAGGAAAGGCTGAAAGAGTTGGGCTTGTTCAGCCTGAAGAAGAGAAGACTGAGAGGGGACCTTATCAACATGTACAAATATCTTAAGGGCAGAAGTCACGAGGATGGAAGCAGTCTGTTTACAGTGGTGTCCAGCGACAGGACAAGGGGCAACGGATGCAAACTGAAACATAAGAGGTTTCAGTTAAATATGGGGAAAAACTTCTTTACTGTGAGGGTGACAGAGCACTGGAACAGGCTGCCCAAGGGGGTTGTGGAGTCTCCTTCTCTGGACATATTCAAAGCCTGCCTGGATGAAGTCCTGTCTAGCATGCTCTAGGAGAACCTGCTTTAGCAGGGGGGTTGGACTGGATGATCTCCTGAGGTCCCTTCCAACCCCTGCCATTCTGTGATTCTGTGATTCCACTAAATATTCTTGGAATACATTTACTCATGCATGTATTTTTGTTTATTATTTGTTAAAAGGGTACTGTTATAGTCTAAAGATAAAACTAAAATAAAGGACATCCAATTAAAGGGCAAAGGTCACAACATAAGTTTTCCAGCATCAAAAATGTCTTTTTCACATTTTGCTGAAAACTCGGCTGTGCATTAAAATCACAAACAACTTCTTGTTTCTAAGGAGTAAAAGATTACATTTCTTAGTTACAGGCCTATGTTCTGGGCACAATCTGTGGATTGAAATATGAACTGGGTTCAGCATACTTCTGTTCCTGCTATAGCCATTAAGTGATTATTTGCATCAATAGGCAAGTTATACTGGAAAAGGGTAAGATTCAATTTTTCTCAAAACCTTTCAGGATACTTAATATTATGGTTCAACAGACTTGTACAGTATGTGCTATCAGTTTTGCACTTTAACATGAAATAACCATAAAACCATTCAGGGATATGATGATGATGGTGTGCGGCTCTTCATTGAAGCTTGAGGGCAAAGGAGGAGGGAAAACCAACTTGTTCCTGTGTTTGTACTTACGTGATGAGCCAAGATCAAAAGAGGCCTTATCCTCCATGTGGTCATCACTGGAAACTCTGATCTGATACAGATTCAAGCTGATTCTAGTAGCAACCTTCTGATTTGTCAGCTAAAATAAAAGTACTCAAAGCAAATGGAGTAACAGCTAAAGAAATCTACAGGCTTGCAGAAAATGCTGGACATTTCTTTTCAGCTCATTGCATCCACAATTGCAGGCGTCTATAGATCTACACAATTTCATCCACAGATTAGGCAATCTGTCAATAGAGTAAGCTTCTGTATAAAAGTTGTGGTTTAACCACAGCTGGCAACTAAGCACCACCCAGATGCTCACTCACTCCCCCCCCAGTAGGATGGGGGAGAGGATTGGAAGGGTAAAAGTGAGAAAACTCATGGGTTGAGGTAAAGACAGATTAATAGGTAAAGCAAAACCTGCACATACAAGCAAAGCAAAGCAAGGAATTCATTCACCACTTCCCATGGGCAGGCAGGTGCTCAGCCATCTCCAGGGAAGCAGGGCTCCATATCACGTAATGGTGACTTGGGAAGACAAACGCCATCACTCTGAACATCCCCCCCTTCCTTCTTCTTCTTCCCCCAGCTTTATAGGCTGAGTATGACGTCATACAGTCTGAAAGACCCCTTTGGCCAGTTGGGGTCAGCTGTCCTGGCTGTGCCCCCTCCCAGCTCCTTGTGGTCCTGGCAGAGCAGAGCAAGCTGAAAAGTCCTTGACTGGTGTAAGCCCTGCTCAGCAACAACTAAACCATCAGTGTGTTACCAATGTTATTCTAGTACTAAGTCCAGAACAGAGCACTATGCCAGCTACTAGGAGAAAAATTAATTCTATCCCAGCTGAAACCAGGACAATAAATTATTGCATGAACAGTTTTCTGACTGGATTTAATTATAAACATAACACAACTCTTCCAGTACTTCCAGTCTGTATAAAGTCTAGTTAACAGCAAGTACCTACAGCCATCTTAATTTAACAATGTATTTACAAGGGCAGTTGGGTACACACATAAGATGTACAATTGCAGACAGAGATATTCCACCCACGAGTGTGTATCTACAGTGAATTTTTTCTGCTGTCTTTAAAAGAAGGACTTAAAGGTTTGCCCGTTTCCTAAGCCAGTTAATGCTCATCCTGAGTAGTGCAGAAATTGAAAGTTTGGGTTTGCATTTTACCAGATATGGCTGGTATTTGCTAAGAAATCAAATGGGACTACAAGGGACCCAGGTGTAATTAAGCATTAAATACTTCATAATTCAAGGATCAGCATAACTAAAATAGTTTAAATTTGTACAACTTTCAGTTCAGCTGGTATAAATTTTAAATCAGGCTGAAGTACATTTTAGTAATTATAAAAATGAGATATTTTACAGCTACTTCCACCACTTCAAGATTGCTTATTCCTCTAGCCTAGGCTCATACTTCTTCTAAAGTATCGTTAATTTTGTGCATCACCTGTGGGTATAGCCTGTCATTTCTATTTAAAGTCTAGGCACAGAGCTTTTTTATTTTTCATTTTCGAATGGCTGTCCCTGGGCCATTCTCTTTCTCTGTCCTCGGATACAATGTCTGACTTTCAGAGGTGAGAAACAGAATTGGGATTCTCTCTGAATAGGCTTGGGGGAGGGTGCAGGGGTAACCTTTGCTCTTGTTCTGCCCCAGATTCTTGGCTTTGCACATGAATGGATACTCTTCTATTGGGGTCTTTCTTTTGGGGGATGAAGCAAATTAACTGCAAGAGAATACCAGGGAATTCACTTTGTGCACTATCTCTGCAAAGTGTTTTTCTGAGACTCCGTGGAAAAAAGAAATTCAGAAGCTTGAAATGCTTGATGCAAAACTTTCAGAATAGGCAGGGCAGCCCAGCAATCCTTGCACACTGCTCTACAGTAAAACTACACACAAATCTCTTACCAGCTACATGGTTTCTTACCAAAGATGGAGTGTAAAATATATTACTGCAATTATTCTGAAGTCCAATGGTAGTTTTGAAGATAAAAAGTTTTGTGCTTGTGTGTTTAATCACTGCTCTCTAACTAAGAAGGACAGACACTAGGTGCTTTTTTAATTTTTTGTTCAATAATTTGGGAAACCTAATGACATAGGACGTGCAGAAAAAGATTTTTTCATCTTGAAAACAGAACTGTGGGTGACAAAACACCCACACTCTCTATATAAGTATGATTAGATATTATGACTGTTTTTCCTCAAAAAAGCCCTCATTATGCTTGTGCTAATTAAACATGACACACATCCTAGTAAATGTGCCTGGGTGGACTGTGTTGCTACCAAAGTGTCTTCTGCCCCTTGCCAACATTTAGGCCCTTAAGCCTCTCAGTTGTTCTTCTAGTTGTCTCATATGTGTATTTTATGCGGAACACAGGAACGAATCTTGTATGACTCAATATGAAAAAGCTGTACAGAAAGATGACCATTGCTACTTTTTGTGTTTTCTCTGTTACGAAGCACTTAGGTAGGTAATATACACTTATTGAATCTTACAGTGTTTTCAAGTGAGACAGTGGCACTGTGATCAACAATAATGAATGTTGTGCTTTGTCCATTGACAAAAAACTACCATCAGCAGTGGGATCAACAATATATCAGGGCTATCCTAATTCTCTCTCCCTCTCTGATCCTGTTCACGGAGAAAGTGAATTTTCCCCCTGACCTCTGAGAAGCATTAAAAATATTAATGGTAAGTATGTGCAATATTAATGGTAAGTGTGTGCAATCCATTGGTACTTACCTCTTAGCTTATTAAACAGCTTTTCACAAATGAGAAAGAGTTTACTGTATGTTAGTTGGCAAGGACACAGTTAGAAGGTAATTTCCATAATTAACAAACACTGCTTTTTACCCTTTGGGAAAAAAAATAAAAGGAATTCCCCTTTTAAAATACAGTTTATTTTGGATCTACTTCTTACCAATCTTTTTTTCTGTCATTTTACAAAAAATAAACGTACTAGTTTTTTCATAATACTAGTAACAAGATCAGAGTCTCCCTACAAATATTACAGCTCTATCAGTGTAGGTAGTTTGTATTTCCCAACTTCACAGTTGGTCATCAGGCAATCATCCCACATCAGGCAGCATAATACTTTAAACCCCTGAGCTATACAGTCGTCGACTGGCCAGCTGGAAGCAAAATAGGTTTCCCCTTACCCATTGCCAATGTGCTGGACTCAACCAATTCCCTGAAGAAAAATGACTATATACTTGGCACACAGCAGCTACTAAATTTAAATTCCTCCCGCCCCTATATACTAAGCTTTCTATCTGGTTCAGCACTGAACTCCTGTGATTTGGCCAGCTTGGATTCAGAAAGGGATCTTAGCCATCAATAAATTTACTGAAAATGATGCTTTGCTTTCCTTTCCTTCATAGTACTAAAAGGAAGTTCCAGTGAGATGGAAAAAGTGGAAGACCCAGCCAACCTAACATGCCATCAACAATCATTTTGGCTCTATTACCTGCACCAGTCCACATCCGATTACGCTGCTTCATTTCTCTCATGAATTACCATCATCTGTAGCAATATGCATGTTTAATCAGCAAATCTGAACTGAATGCGGATTTTCTAGAAAGGAACGGAAGAGGAAAATAGTCTGAATAGTTACTTTCCCGTAATGAAAACAAATTTTAGTTAGGGTTCTCAACTGTTCCTGGGACTACGTAAGATTCAGCCAATATCGCATGGAAGAATCATTGTATCCCTTTCTTGTGATTGTTTTAAAGTAAGTGCCACTAAACTGAACAAACGCTGGCTGTGTGACTCAGCAGACATTTATTTAACCCACATGTTTATGAGTTCTCTGATGTCCATTTATTCTAGAAAAAACTTAATTGCAGAATTAGTATCTCTATCTGAGATTATGTTATAAACTAGCCATGTGTGTTCTAAGCCTGATAGATACTGGATAGGAGATGAATAAATATCAACAACTTTGATTTAAGAGATCAATATTAAAATGCAACTGTTACAGAATCAGAAGCATGATTCTTTGATTTAGTGAACAATGAACTCAAGGCAATTTTGTTTGGTTTCAATGAAAGTAGGATTGGCTCTTTAGTTTTACTAGTTTAATTTTGACACATAGGACTCTGTGACTGTCTCCAGTTTCCATTATTCCTACAAACCCTTTTCATGTGGAGACAAGATGGAATGACCCATTAAAACATCTTATAGACACCCTCAGTATGTACACTAACATTGAGATGAATGTGTACTAACTTGACAGAAAAAGAAAATTATCGTCAGATGTTCAGAATCCTAATGCATATCCCTGAAATTAAATAGAAAATAAAGAGAGAATTTTCCATCATGTTTTTAGACTGAGAACTTTGGGATTTTTTTCTGTGTGACATTCATTTTCTAATGTATTCCCAATATTAAGTCAGAGTCAATACTACTCACAATTTTTCTTGAATAAAATAGTGGTTTAGCAGAAAAGAGCCTTTATCCAAGCCAAATGCTTTTTACGTTGCACTGCCTCTGCTGCTGTTTCATTCCTCTCCAATACACCATTTTGGGGGGGCCACAAAGACTCATCAAATTCGGTCTTACCCACCTGTATTAGTCTCTTACAATGGTCACAGTTCTCACCTCGTTTCTTCGGGTTTAAGAGTTTAGGAATAGTGATGGTGCAGTTGAGAAACTGTTAAACTGTACATCCAGAGCACTTAGCTGACATGTGAGAGACCCAGTTTCATGACCTGCTTCAAATAAGTCAATATTTTTTTAGAGTAAGTGGAACTGATTTAACATAAAACTAGGGAGAGATCTATGCTTGACTGATAAATTGCTTTGTTGTCCTGGCATTCAACAGCTCAAATCAAGGTTTTCACCTTTGCTTTGCCCTAAGGTTTTACACATGCTACCTAGGAGTCCTTTTTAATAGATTGGGAGTGGTTCTTTTCTCTTTCTTTTTTGGCTTTTGTAGAGCTGAAAAACATTTCCATAAAAAGAATACAACAAGCTATAGTCTATGGCCTGGATTTTCACTTCCATAAAATTGAAAAAAAGACAGTCCTTATTGGTTCCACCTACAATGGAGTATAACTATTAGAAGGAGAGGAAAAAAAAGTCAATGAAATGGCACATCTTACACTGAAAGATTTCCAACTATTCCATCACTACATTTACAGAAACTTGTTTTAAATTCAACTTTTTGAAAAGTTGCTCTTTTCCAGAGTTTCCTTACTTTTCATAAAGCTTAAGAGAGGGAGTACAATTTGGACTATGCTCCTATAAATTGATCTGCCAGGACTGAAGAATGTCTGCAATCAGCAAGCAAAGTACAAAGCCTTTGTAAAGAAAAGATGCTCCCTTTCAAACTCTTAACTGGTAACAGTTGTTTGTTTTTTTAAATAAGCAACGATAGGTAACAGTAATAAATAAACAGCAAATAGAAATGCAGTCCCTAGCATGTGCTTGGTCTTTGATCCAGAGTTTTCCTGGTATACAAAGTGTAATGGAAGCTCTTGACATTCAACATGCTTAAAAATCTGTTCACTTAGGCTAGAGACTAAATACAGAGCTAAGTGTGCAGCAGCAATTTATAAATGCTGTTTGTCAACCTCTTCTAACAAAATGTTACTTGGCTTTGCAATTGCAATTCCTTTTTCCACCTTCCCCAACAATCCATTGTTGAGAAAATTATGTCCTTTTCTGACAGAGATAAATTCTTACATTCTGGGAACAAAGGACTGAAAGGCCCAATAAAAGCTGTGACCTGGATCCCTGTGGCTTGTTTGAATAATCTTTTTTTTAAAATACTTGCACTATCAGTGGCTTGGGATCAAGCAGTAGGATAGTAGGAAGGAAAGCATAACAGAATCTGAGGCCACCTAGAAGAGAGGTCCACATCTTTCTTCTGTAGGAATAATTTTTGCAGTATTTTATTGTTTTCCAGCTGGACCTGGCATGCAGGTTCACTCACACCACTGTCAGACTTCCCCCATAGGGTCCAGACTCCTGTACCTCTGCAGGTACATGATTACCGGGGACAGGCATCCCTCATCTTTTTTCCATGTTGATAGAGGAACGCAGGGCAGATTTTCTGTGTAATACTAAAAATCTACTGACAATTGTTCCACTGAAGATGGGAGAGGGACAGCTGAACGATTCACAGAGCTAACCAAAGTATCTGCATCTCATCTCCATCCACAACTTCTCTTTGTCACTTTAGCAGCTCAGGTGTGCAGCCCTCACAGAGAGTTTGATATTTGTGCTGATAACTTGCTTGTCTGGAGTCAGCATCAAGTGACAGATGGAGAGCCTTAAGAATTACCTCCCCAGGACATAATTGGTATGGTGTCTGGATCAAAAATTTTACAGACTTTGTAGTTGCATGGAATGCACCAGTTTTTTCCTCCATAAGGAGATTTACCAGGTCCCCTGGGTTTCCTGGAAGCTGGAAATGGAAGGGGGATGCATCTACCCTTATCTGAAAGTATTTATCTCCTTGGTTTTTTGCAGCAGCATCCTGATCAGATGAACGTTGACTGCCCAGAAGAAGAAGGCACCTGAAGACGCAAGATGATTCCCAGTAGCTGATGGTCTGTTACAAAGCTGACACTTTCTCCACTGGTTAAGACATGACCTAATGAGCTGCTGAAGGAGGATGCTCCTCCCATATACTTTCTAATGTGTTGGGAAGGATCTAGACTTTTTTGTTTTTATTTTTCATACCAGAGCTTTTCCTTCTAAAATGTTTCAGTGTGATTCTGCAAATTTTCTTTCACAGTGTTACAACATAATGGGTTACTCACACTTTTATTACTGAAAAATAATATATGTACTAATAATCCCATACTTATAGGGAAGTTTCTGGAGAAGCCTAAAAAAGAAAAACATGTACTGAACTGAGAATTTTTCAGTAATTTGAATAAAGAAAAGCTGCAGGTCGTGCCCTGCTCACAAAGCAGCTAAAACTCTGCGTTTGGTAACCTTCTTGATAGAAAAGGGACCATTTTTTGCCCCTTAGCTTCCTCTGGACACTTCTGTAAGAAAAAAAACCTGCATCCCTTAGAATTGCCTCAGAAACCAAATGAAAATTTTTTGTAATATCTAGTCTAAACCTCCCCTGGCGCAACTTTAGGCCATTTCCTCTTGTCTTTTTGCTTGTTACTTGGGAGAAGAGACCTACACCCACTTCGCTACAGCCTCCTTTCAGGCAGTTGTAGAGAGTAATAAGGTCTCCCCTCAGCCTCCTCTTCTCCAGGCTAAACAGCCCCGGTTCCCTCAGCCGCTCCTGATAAGACTTGTGCTCCAGACCCCTCACCAGCTTTGTTATCCTTCTTTGGACACACGACAGCACCTCAATGTCTTTCTTGTAGTGAGGGGCCCAAAAGTGAACACAATATTTGAGGTTCGGCCTCACCAGTGCCAAGTACAGGGGCACGATCACTTCCCTACTCCTGCTGGCCATACTATTCCTGATACAAGCCAGGATGCCATTGCCCTTCTTGGCCACCTGGGCACACTGCTGGCTCATACTTAGCTGTCGACCAGGACCACCAGATCCCTTTCTGCCAGGCAGCTTTCCAGCCACTCTTCCCCAAGCCTGTAGCATTGCATGGGGTTGTTGTGACAGAAGTGCAGGACCCGGCACTTGACCTTATTGAACCTCATACAGTTGGCCACAGTCCATCAATACAGCCTGTCCAGGTCCCTCTGTAGAGCCTTACTACCGTCAAGCAGATCAACACTCCTGCCCAACTTGGTGTCATCTGCAAACTTGCAGAGGGTGCACTCAATCCCCTTGTCCAGGTCGTTGATAAAGATATTAAACAAGACTGGCCCTAGAACTGAGGCCTGGGGGACACCACTTGTGACTTGCCTCCAACTGGATTTAACTCCATTCACCAGCACCCTTTGGGCCTGGCCATCCAGACAGTTTTTTACCCAGCAAAGAATACACCTGTCCAGGCCATGGCCAGCCAGTTTCTCAAGCAGCATTCTGTGTGAGACAGTTCCAACGGTTTTACTAAAGTTCAGGTATACTGCATCCACAGCCTTTCCCTTGTCCACTAAGTGGGTCACCTGCTCATAGAAGGAGATCAGGTTAGTAAAGCAGGATCTGCCTTTCCTAAACCCATGCTGGCTGGGCCTGATCACCTGGCTGTCCTGGATGTGCTGTGTGATGGCACTCAAGATGATCTGCTCCATGACCTTTCCTGGCACTGAGGTCGGACTGACAGGCCTGTAGTTCCCCAGATCCTCCCTCTGTCCCTTCTTGTAGGTGGGTGTCACATTTGCCAACCTCCAGTCAAGTAGAATTTCCCCTGTCATCCAGGACTGCTGATGGAAAGGGGCTTGGTGAGCACCTCCACCAGCTCCCTCCGTACCCTTGGGTGGACCCTGTCCGGCCCCATGAACCTGTGTATGTCTAATTGGCCAAGCAGGTCACTAACCATTTCCTCTTGGATCATGGGAGCTCAGGGGGCTGGGCACCTGCAGAACAGCTGACCTTACTGTTAAAGACTGAGGCAAAGAAGGCATTAAGCACCTCAGCCTTACCCTCATCCTTTGTCACTATGGTTCCCCCTGCATCCAGTAAAGGATGGAGATTCTCCCTGGCTCTCCTTCTGTTGTTAATATGTTTATAGAAACATTTTTTATTATCTTCCACAGAGTTGGCCAATTTACATTCTAGTTGGGCTTTAGTCCTTCTGATTTTCTCTCTGCATGACCTTGCAACATCCTTGTAGCCCTCCTGAGATGCCTGCCCCTTCTTCCAAAGCTCACAGACTTTCCTCTTCTTTCTGAGATCCAGCCAAAACTCTCTTTTCAGCCAGGCCAGTTTTCTTCCCCGCTGGCTTATCTTTTGGCACACGGGGATGGCCTGCTCTTGCGCCTTCAGGATTTCCTTTCTGACGGGTGTCCAGCCTTCTTGGGCTCCATTGCCCTTTAGGACTGCCTCCCAAGGGACTTTGTCAACCAGCCTTCTAAACAGTCCAAAGTCTGCCCTCCAGAAATCCAAGGTGGCAGTTATGCTGACCGCCCTCCTTACTTCTCCACGAATTAGTATTCTATCAGTTCATGATCACTGTGCCCCAGGCGTCCTCCAGCCATCACATCACCCACAATGTCTTCTCTGTTCACAAACAAGAGGTCCAGCAGGGCACCTTCCCTAGGTGGTTCACTCACCAGTTTTGTCAGGAAGTTACCTTCCACACACTCCAGGAACCTCCCAGACTGTTTCCTCTCTTATGTATTGTACTTCCAGCAGACATCTGGTAAGTTGAATTCCCACATGAGAACAAGGGCTAGCAATCGTGAGACTTCTACCAGTTGCTGGTAGAATATTTCATGTGTCTTTTCTTCCTGGTTGGGCAGTCTGTAACAGACTCCCATGACAATATTTGTCTTGTTGCCCTTTCCCTTTTTTTTTTTACCTTGGATTTTTCCCATAAGCACTCAACCCTATCGTCACCATCATTGACCTCAAGGCAATTGAAACACTCTCTAACATACAGGGCTACCCCACTGCTTCGCCTTCCTTTCCTATCCCACCTGAAGAGCCTATAGCCATCCATGGTAGCACTCATTATGTGAGTTGTCCCACCACATTTCTGTGATAGCAACTATATCATAGTTTTCCTGCTGCACAATGGCTTCTAATTCCTTCTGTTTGTTGCTCATGCTGTGTGCCTTGGTATAGATGCACTTCAACTGGGCTATTGATCCCACCTGTCTGAGGAGAGAAGTCCTAATTCCTCAGTGACTAATTGCAGTTGTTACTAACCCATCAGTAACCTTTGTAAATTTGCTGCCGCTTGGATTACTATCCGCCACTTCCTCTGAGGTGACAGACCAAAGGACCTCGCTAGCACGCTGACCCTCACACACTGGCATGCCATCCCCAGGCTTATTTCTAGCAAGCCTGGTTTCATCCCCTTCAACCTTCATAATCTACTTTAAAGCTTTTTCAATGAGCCCTGCTAACTTCTTGGTAAGCATCTTTTTGCCCCTTGGAGACAGGTGTACCCCATCATTTGCCATCAGGCTGGGTGTTGTGAAGGCCAACCCATGGTCAAAAAACCCCAAATTCTGCCCCTCACACCAGGCTCGGAGCCAGGTGTTTATTTCCTGGCTCTTCCTGTTCCTTCCCTCATTGCTCCCTGTAATGGGAACGAGAGAGGAGAACACTTCTTGTGCACCTGATCCCTTCACCATTTGTCCCAAGGCCCTGAAGTCCTTCCTCATTGCCCTCAGACTTCTTGTTGATATTTCCTCACTGCCTACTTGGAAAATCAGTAGTGGATAATAACCCATGGGCCTTGCCAGGGTTGGGAGTTTTCTTTCCACACCTTTAACCTGGGCCCCAGGTAGGCGTCAGACTGCCTTATGAAATGGGTCCAGTCTGCATATTGGGCCTTCTGTTCCCTTCAGAAGGGTGTCCCCGATGACAATGAGATGTCTTTTCTTCTTTACGGGAGCCATTTTGATGCAGGGCTTGGGTTGTCTTAAGCTCAGGAATGTTTCTAAGCTGTGAGAACCATCATCCTCATTAAGGTTTGGTTCCACTTGCAGAGCTTTGTATGTGTTATGCAAGGGTACCTGGGAGGTTGAGGTTGTCACAGGGGACACACGCCTGCTCCACTGGGCAGGAACTTGCTGCCATTTCCTCTCGTCTCCTGAATTTCTCTGTTCACTTGGGTGGAGAGAGGATAGGGAGTCCTCTGTTGCATGAGGCGTGCTTGGACAATTTAAGTTCTAGTTGGGCTTCAGCCCTTCTAATTTTCTCTCTGCATGACCTCACAACATCCTTGTAGTCCTCCTGAGGTGCCTGCCCCTTCTGCCAAAGCTCACAGACTTTCCTCTTCTTTCTGAGATCCAGCCAAAGCTTTATGTTCATCCAGACTGATTTTCTTCCCTGCCAGCTCATTGTCATGATAGAATTAAAAAAAGAAATGCCACTTTTCTCCAATTAAAATGGTAATTCTTACTCTAGAATTACTCTACGTGCAATACATGGACTGAAATTTTAACATCATAGCATGTAACATAACAACTTTCTTTTTATTTTAGGCTACTAAAGGATACAGAAGTGCTTCACATATTGAGTTGTATATAAAAACAGTAGCATGCTATTTGTACTTCATTATGTATCACTATGCCAAAATGGGAAAACAACTTTCTAAAACTGATTGCATCTTGTTTTATCCTTTAATTATCAAATGTTTTGAAAGGAACAGCGATTATAAACAAAACAAACTTCTGTTTTAATATCTAGCTGCCATACAGAGTATTAATAAACCATTGTGGTGATTACTGACTGCTTAAGTTTAGTGGAAACATACTGTTAATGAACAGTGACATTTTGAACACTATTGCTATTGTCAGTAAATTCATGCAAAGGATTTCCCTAGCCATGCAAAAAGCAGGTATAAATCTTTGAAATAAACCATTTTTGTGGGAAAATGTAACACTTTAGTTAATATGCTAAAAATATTCCATTTGGTCTGATTCAGACTGATTTGTTGTTAATGGACAATTGTGTATTTTGCCAATAATTTGCTAAACACCCACATCTGATAACATTTTTCACACAAGCTTGATCCCTGCCATACATATGCACGTTTATTGGAAAAACACATATTAATGTTACTTCAATATTATTTGCTGCTTAAATTTTCTGAACTGCTACCACAAATTAGATGTCTGAAAGTGAGACAAATTAACTTCAGTTTGGTTATTTCAGTCCTAATTTTTTCTAGGTACTCCTGTTTTTTAAAATTGCCATTGGGTTTGTGTCGCCCTGCAGAATTATGTGCATGGTGACTATCTTCCAGACTGTATTTTTGAATAACACCAGCTTGAAAACAACCTTGCTAAAATGTTGCAAAGATAACCTTGTTCAACAGTCATGACAATGCTCCTTTGTAAACATTCATGCTGCAGTAATTCAGTGGGACAGTTCCATCCCTGGTGTAGCCCCACAGACTGTCCTATCTCTAGAGGAAAGGAACTGCAGCAGGAATTCATTTAGCTGAGTAAAAGAACTCTCTCTTGATTTAAGATGAAGGTTTACATCTCACTCCTGATAGTTCTATATAGAGTTATGATTTGTTTTAGGATGTTTCTGGCATGGTATGGGAGACTTCTCATTGTAAGTGCTATTCCTATCATACATCCTACTGGGGCTCCGTTTGCCCTCTCCCAATTTCATTTGGTTTACGTGACTCTTGGCTCTCTAAAAAGTGCTGCTTCTCTTGCAGTAATTCACAGTTGTTGTAGAGATGTAATATTTCATGAAATTAGTATCTGTGTTACATTATAAAATTTGAACGCTGCTGCAGCTACACTTCTCTTGACGTAGAACAGTCACTGTTTGACTAACTCAGTCAAGACACAGTTGTTATTCTCAGCTTCAGTGTTCCTGAACTGTAACCCATATGTGAGAGTTTTTTTCTGAGTTAATCATCTCAAAGTTAGCAGTCCAGAGACTTGCAAATGTTTTTTAAATTCAGCTGTGTTGTTACTGCCCGCGTCAATCCTAGCTGTAGGAGGAAAGTTACATTCAGATTTGTGTGTTATTCTTAGCAAAATTCTGCTGAGGACCTCACATGTGCAGTTATGCTGTTATTTTTATACCTTTGCCAGTTCTTCAATATTTCATCTTCCCAAATAATAGACTACATGCAGTGTTGCCAGAATCCTGTAATATACAAGGGACTTTGATCAGGTCACACTATTTTTGTGAGTCACGCTTGCGCACGGTCAATCAAAGAATGTATTCACTGTGCAGCCTTGGCCTTCATATGCAAAAAGCATCAAAACTAAGCTCCTGTTTGCAGTCAGGGGTTGCCCTGCAAAGTAAGACCTGGTAAAGTCTAGCTGAATTTTCAGTTTGCAGAACAGATAGGAGGCCTTTTCTGAACAGGATAACTAACTTTAAATTCAGCTCAGTTGAACAGTTTCACCTTTCCATGATGAAACACAGACCCTTTCTATTAAGCAACTTAATTCACATTGACTCAGCCTTTGGATTCTTCTCTTAAATACAACAAATTAATTACCTAATTTTCCGGTATTGCAGTTCAGTGTTGCAGGAGTATAACCAACATGTTCCTGGATCTAATCAAAATACAACTTTCAATGCAATGACTTTTCACAAAACAAAACCCTCTTACGAGTAAAATAGTCACAAGTCCAAAAAGGAATGATACTGAAATAAAAGCATGTTGCTCATTCCAATAAAAACGTAGATGCAACTCCGTCAGGTTATGCATACACAGGAGCACTGTAAGCTAACACTTGCTCTTTGGCAACATTTATTAATATAAATTAATGATTTAACCATAAGAGCCTCACAGTCAGTGCAAATAGACATGAAATTGAACAGTTCTGTTAAATAAAAGCAAAAGAAGTACCAAAGATGATTATAAGAGATATCAGTTTTAAGCACTGTAATTTATTTCCGTGGATAATTTAGTGTTCTGGCAAAGATGTCTCTAGATCATGACACCAAGAATAATGTCTTGCCTCATCACCAGTCAAAATTCCGCAGCGTTCTATTTAACAAAATAAAAGCACTTTATAATCTTAAGGAAACTTGAGCAACTGATTGTCAGGGAAACAATTTATTATACATAGTAAAGGGCTGGTTATTTATAAAGTAAATTGTAACATTAATATAGTCTAATTTGTATTTTAAGTCTTTCTGCCTGAAACACTCTCCAGCAACTCATTTAAATGCAACCTAAATTACAATTAGAATAGGAATACCACCAAAATTACATTTGTCTTGGCTAACCATAATCTAAAAACTCATTTGGAAGCACCTGCAAGCAGCATTTGTTGCCAAATAGAGAAGGCAAGATTATGTTTCATTTGACACAATAAATTTTCTAAAGTACAGAATTTAAAATGTTTGTAGAACAAAGAACTTCTTGTAACCATGGCTGATTATAATTACGAGTAGTTCGGCACTGCTGAGGTACCTTGGAATGTTCATTGTTTAACCTGGAAACAATCTGAACTAAAACATAGTGTTAGTATTGCCTGAGAATATGCACAAAAAAAAAAAGTGTCTCACTGTCTTAATCACTAGAATTTCACCTTTGGGAATCAGTAAAAATATTGTGATCAAAAAGTTGTTATGCTAAACCAGTTTGAAGCTAAATAAATAAATAATCCAAAAAGAAAAAAAAAACAAAAACAACCAGTAGATCAAATCCAGTAAACCAAAAGAAAAAAATGGAAAAAAAAATCTGTCAGAAAGCACATGGATTGGCTATCCTCTGTAAATAAAAAGTCATCAAAGGATGAATTGCAGACTTAACGTAAACAGGCACAAGGTGGCAATACCTTCCCAGACTGTTTTATATGTTTTTTATTGGACTTTTCCTTTTTTTTAAAAAAGCTTCAAATACAACATGATTTACAGAAAATGTAGTGGTGGTGTACCAAAATACTAAAGAATATTCAAGGTTTCAAGATAGGCTTATTTTTCCAAGGCTATATGCCTGTAACTAGCCATAGCTGTCTTCATTAGCACTACCTGTTCTCTTCCAAAAACACAAACAAAAAGCTCATATGTATTTCTGCCAAAACTTTATATCCAGAAACTTTTATGCCAGTCTTTCAAAATCACAATTCTTTTATCCACAGCAAAATCCAGACAAATACAACGGTTAATTTTAATGCCAACATCAAAAGTTGAAAAACTATTTATCTGCAGAAAAATGTAATTAATTCGCTAGGAATGACATCAGTAAGTTTGTACCAATCGCAATCTTTTGCAGAGTTGAGTTTGTGCAGGCAGACGTGTAGTACCACCTGATAGAAGGTGTTCATGTTGCTAGATCAGTTTCCTCGCAATATGAAGTTTGCTGTACCTATGTATTCTGAAAAGTGAGAAGAGTCAGAGGCTCTACGCTATACACCCAGTCAGGAAGAGTCGTTACTGTAGAATGAGTCATTTTTTCCTCCCATATGTGCCAGTTGGGATCCCACCAAATCTGAATGGCAAGTAGTGCTCCCTCAGTTTGAGATTTTCTACTGAATCAGTTGCAACTGAAAGCATCATTTCCCCAAATTTGACCGCTGATTCAGCAGGTGATGGTTTATCCCCTGAATGGTGATGAATTATGCCCTGGATGGTGGCAGGGTTGTGACTCACGTCTTTTTCTTGACCATATTAAAGCCTCCCAGCTAATACTGGGAGAATACGATATGGGTTATCCGATGCTTAGCAGAGCTAGAGCTGTGAGGGGGTTTGAGCAGCACCAATACTCCAGACATATCTGCCTAATCAAATAAACTCAGCCAAGTACAGTACTACCTTACTCAGTAACGATCAAAGACAAAGAAATCTGTCCTTACTTGTCGCTATCATGGCATCTATCTTGATAATTGCTGGTTATTATAGAAAACACAAAGATTAATTGAGGTTTACCAAGAAGCCCAATTGACACTTCTCAAGATGTTCCTCTTATGATTGGCCAATTGTCTATATATAAATTGACAGACAGGGTTTTGAGATCTCAGAGTCCAAGGGCAGTTCTGTGTGTTAGTAAGGTTGGCTCCGCTGTGAATCTCAGATACAGTTTTCATAGCTGAGACGGACAGCAATGCGATGTAAACAACCTCTAATTCAAAAGCAGGACTCTGAAATGATAGAAACAAATGTTGCCATTCAGAAGTCATGGTAACTAGGTAGTGTTCAGTTTCCTCTGATCTAGTTTCTGATCTGATAAAGTTCTGATAAAGTTCTGATCTGATCTGATAAAGTTTCCTTTTCTTCAGAAAAAGGAAATAAGAATTTCTGCTTACATTTCTGCTTGATCTCTTCTACAACTCCAAAGTAAATCAAAGCAACCACTTCTTTCTGTAAGTGCTACTGAAGAGTGAGGTGCAAAATTTGTCCTAAGAGCATAAAATGAGCTGTTTGCCATTGCTTGCAATGTCTACTGTTCAAGTACCAACTGTAGGCTCTGACCATGTCCAGTGGAACCCAGGTTTCCAAAAGTCAGCTCCAGGATGGTTTTAATGTGATTCATGCTCACGTCACAAAACTGCAGACTAGGCAATCAATTCTTTTAAGAACAGACAGATAAGATATTGTCCTCAGCTGGAATCCCAGACACCTTTAAATAGGTGTCTGAACTGTGACTCCTGCGGCCATGGATCAAGCATGCTAAAAACACTTTCATTACAGACGATCCAGATGAGCACTAAAGAGCTGACGATAAAGATATGAATAACCTAGGTACATTCTCTTGGATCACTGTGCCTTAATTTTAAGCTCTAAATTATTTTCATGAGCCAGTTTTAGAAGATCTGTAGGTTAGCAGCAGCCTGACGACTAAATTTCCTAAAAAGATGGGAAGGAATTAATTTTTTCCTGAGCCATACTTCTCTCTAGTAAGCTATGTCTCTAAATACAGTAAAAACTACCTGAATAAACAGGTAGTGTGGTGGGAAACACGTTGTTTTTTTCCAAGATCATAGAATCACAGAATCATAGAATGTTTTGGGTTGGAAGGGACCCCTAGAGGCCATTTACGCCAACCTCCCTGCAGTGAGCAGGGACACTGCTAACTAGATCAGGTTGCTCAAAGCCCCATCCAACCTGGCTTTGAAAGTTTCCAGTGATCTCCACTCTCCTCTGGGGAACCTGTGCCAGTGTTTCACCACCCTCATTGTAAAGAATTTCTTCCTTATAGCCAGTCTAAACCTACCCTGTTTTAGTTTAAAACCATTACCCCTTGTCCTGTCACAGCTGGCCCTACTAAAAAGATTGTCCCCATCTTTCCTATAGGCCCCCTTTAGGTACTGAAAGGCCGCAATCAGGTCTCCCCACAGCCTTCTCTTCTCCAGGCTGAACAACCCCAGCTCTCTCAGCCTGTCCTCACAAGAGGTGCTCCAGCCCTCGGATCATTTTTGTGGCCTCCTCTCGACCCACTCCAACAGGTCCATGCCTCTCCTGTGCTGAGGGTCCCAGGACTGCAGGTGGGGTCTCACCAGAGCAGACGGGCAGAATCCCCTCCCTCGACCTGCTGGCCACGTTGCTTTTGATGCAGCCCAGGGTACGGTTGGCCTTCTGGGCTGCCAGGGCACATTGCCGGCTCATGTCCAGCTTTTCATCCACCAGCGCCCCCAAGTCCCTCTCGGCAGGGCTGCTCTCGATCCTTTCTCCCCCCAGCCTGTATTGATACTGGGGGTTACCCCGACCCAGGTGCAGGACCTTGCACTTGGCCTTGTTGAACCTCATGAGGTTCACACAGGCCCACCTCTCCAGCCTGTCCAGGTCTCTTTGGAGGACATCCCGTCCTTCTGCATCACTCAGCGTGGTGTCATCTGCAAATTTGTTGAGGGTGCACTCGACCTCGCTGTCCATGTCATTGATTAATATATTAAACAGCACTGGTCCCAGTACAGACCCCTGAGGGATACCTCAGGGTTTGTGTCAGAGCTTCAGTTCAGGACTTCAAAAAAGCAAAATCTCAAGGATGACAGCAGTTACAGCAATCCACAGGTGGTCTGTTTGCCATCACTCGTGTCTGACCTCACTGTAGGATGTTTCTGGTTTTTAATTTTGTGATTACTACTGCCATATCTGGTAGGTCAAGATAGTGTTTTCAAAGGCATATTTTGGTACAAGGAAGAACTTGCTTGTCTAGGCTGGTATACTTGGTTTCAGCAGTGAACCCTTTTCTGTTATTATCCCTGCCTTTTGTTATTGTTCCACGGTGTTTTAATGAACTGGCTTTGCTTGACTTTTTGTTGTAAGTTTTGATGCATTTGTACTAATTTACAAATGCAGCACTAAGCATGTGAAACTGAAAATGTGATCTCTTGGTCACAGAGCTGAGGCTGACAATACGAATGTCAAAGTCATAGACTCCAAAATGCATCAGATTATAAACATCCTGGTAACTGTGGTCACAATGCTTATATTTCTTCCCCTTGGAATTACAGATGTCTTATTTTGAAGTAAGGGTAACAGTTAAAGCCTCTTAAACAGATAACAAATAAGGATAGCTCAAGTGCTGTATCCAAGTATTCAGGTGCAGGATGAAGAGAGCAAGAGCAATGGCTGCAGCATTTGTCAGGGATGTGGTTTTGGGCAGAAAATTTACCTGCTATATTTGTTGATTAATAATGTGAATCAATTATGACAGACTAATTTCAGTCACTATCAATAGCTGAAGGCGGTGAAGGGGGTGAATATCTGTGTCTATGCCTGAGTGGTCTATAATTTTTTGGGGAAGCAAGGGTCTAACATACCCAGAAAAAAAGTTTATGAAAGGAACAGTACTTTTTTTCTTCAAAGATAGGATTTGAACTTACTGATCCAGGGCAAGTCTTCTTGCCATGAACATTAAGAGGGAAAGTTTCAATGCCACCCTGACTTGTTGCTTGCACTAACGTACTCTAAGGAAAAGCTGTTGAAAAGCCTAGGAACTTGCATACCTGAGGTACAAAGGTATGTACAATGGAACGTACACCAAACCACATGCAAACCAGAAATTTTTTCCATGAAGTGGGACAGCATACTCAAGTGACAGATTTAATACTCAGTGTTAGATTTAAACCCAGTGTACATGTCTGCTCTTTCTACTGAGGTTTCTCATCACCAAGACAATTTATTCTAAGTAGGAGGAAATGAGAAAGGAAACCTGGGGAATGCTGAGTAGGGAGGAATAGGGTACATGGTCTTCATTACCAGGCAGGAACAAAGGGGTATCAAAATGCACCCTAAAGCAGACCTACTGTGTAGACGTCTATAATGCGAGCTGCTCAGTGTAATTCATCTGTGTGAAAATGTGTCCTCACAGAAAATGTCTATTGATACTATCCAGGACAGGTCTGGTAAACAACTGGATATTCTACTTCACATCATAGCTATTTAAACTCTGAAACTCTTTGTCACAGGACATTCTGGATATTAAAAAAAGTACACAGATTCAAAAAGTGATTACAGAAATATATAGGAGTCTCAGTTAAGGACTTCACATTGGTGATTATGAAAAGACTTGGCTCTCTTCCTTGCCCATGCAGCTGAAATGGTATACATAGGCTCATTTTGAAAACTCAACAACATGCTGGATGCTATCGCTTGTTAAGCTGTTCTAGTGCCATAGCCTTCCCATGGGTAGGAAGCTCACCTTGTTCCTCTGATTCTTTGTGGCTTTTTCACATTCAAGTGTTTTGTGACTGTTTATTAATTTATACACTAGCAAATGTAGTTGATATATTTATCTAAAGAAAGTAAATATAGGTTGCTCACTGTTGGCCCTGTGACAGAGGGATTCAGCTAATTGAACCTGTCAGTATCTCTCCTCTAAGAAAATTCATATCTGTCCATGCTCACACCATCCACTAGAAGGTCACAATCAAAGAATGGATGACTGTGGGTTAGATCAAATTTTCATCTTACTCAGGTTGGTAGCTCTGAATGTTCATTGAACTTCCCAGCTTTTTTTAATGTTAGCTTTGTAGAGTTAAAAATTGATATTAAGCTAAACAAATCCTTATTTCATAGAATGCACATAGGTAAAGTCCCAATATTAGCATTTATGAAGTGTTAATTCCAATTAAACAATGGTCACTTAGACATGCACCAAGAAAAAAAAAAAAAAGGAAAAGTTATCCTACTCTGTCTTTAGATGTACTCCCCAACCTTCCTGTTTGTTGATACCACTGATGGAAGATCTTGTTCCAGGATTTTCTTGTAAGAAGTTCTGTTCTTCATTAATGCCTTGAACTTCTTCCATTTACTTGCCGGATTCTTCTAGGCACTACAGCTTCCAGCTAGCTCCGTTTCAGTCAAACCAGTTTCCCTTAAAAACTGATAATGCATTTTAGGCCACAAGAGAAAATGAATTACCTCTTTGCACAGCTTTTCTTTTGCTGTAGTAAGTGACTTAATCGAGCCTAAGGAAAATCTCTACATTGATGTTTTGGGTTCTGAGCATGTACCAAGCCTAAGAAGAAAGCATTTCTGGAATGCAGTAAGATACTGTGGAGCTGCAGGAAGGTCTCAAGGAGTATTTATGTATATCTTCTCAGGGTCCAACAATTATCAGGACAGTGATTTCTGAAACAGCTGACAGCTGCTTTTCTTTAATAATAATTTATGAACCATTATGATTGACCATATGAACCATTATGGATCAAGAGCAGCCCTGCTGAAAGGGACTTGGGGGTACTGATGGATGAAAAGCTGGACATGAGCTGGCAATGTACGCTGGCAGCCTAGAAGGCCAACCATACCCTGGACTGCATCAAAAGCAGTGTGGACAGCAGGTGGAGGGAGGTGATTCTGCCCCTCTGTTCTGCTCTGTGTCAGACCCCACCTGCAGTCCTGTGTCCAGCTCTGGGGCCCTCAGCACAGGAGAGACATGGACCTGTTGGAGCATGTCCAGAGGCCAAAAAATGATCTGAGGACTGGAGCACCTCTCCTGTGAGGAAAGACTGAGAGAGTTGGACTTGTTCAGCCTGGAGAAGAAAAGGCTGAGGGGAGACCTGATTGTGGCCTTTCAGTACTTAATGATGGGGAGGACTCTTTTATCAGGGAGTGTAGTGATAGGATGAGGGGTAATGGCTTTCAATTTAAAGAGGGTAGATTTAGATTAGATATTAGGAAGAAATTTTTTACTGTGAGAGTGGTGAAGCCATGGGTGCCTCAGTCCTGGAATGCCAGGTTGGATGGGGCTTTGAGCAACCTGGTCTAGTGGAAGATGCCCCTGCCCATGGTAGGGGGGTTAGAACTTGATGATCTTTAAGGTCCCTTCCAACTCAAACCATTCTATGATTCTATCCAATCCTTTTTTTTTTTTCCTGTCAACTTAAAAAGCATTTAAGTTCCTACTTAATAAACCGAAATCCGGTTAATAAAATTTTATTTTATTTACCAACATTATAATCACTACAGATATGCAAGAGTCAAATTTCCAGCTTCAATTCTGGGGTTAATTTCAGACTATTTGTGTAAAACTGGGCAAATTATCATTTGTGCAACCATGGACTACAATAACAAGGACTACAGAAAAGCAGATTAGGCTAACACAGAATGCCAGCATTTACTCGGAAGGTAACTTGTCAACTGATGTAACTTAGAAACTGTAGAAATCAACAGAACAGAGAATGTTATAAGCCTTACAAACCAGATCTGAAAAAGTGAAAACAAATGCTGTTAGGCAATATAGCATAACACAACATGAGTTGTTTAGGAAGCATGCAGTTGTAGAGTTGCACACTCAACATCTGCAGCCCTTTGCACAGAAAGATGTGTCAGCTGTCCTAAGTGTTTATCTTAAACCCAATAAATTTGTTTGCAAAGACTCTGGAAAAAAAACCAAACACATTCTTGAGATGATACTTCACTGTTAGTTCCAAATGTCTGCAAGGCCGTGTACAGGAGGAGCTGAGTTATTTAAAATTTTGCCTTTACAGAGTACAACATGAAACCAAAGGAAATTGCAAAGAGATAAAGCAATCTAAGAAATTAAAATTAAAAACATAATGTATAAAGTACAATTTTTAAAGTAAGAAGGACTGTTAAAACATCTTTTTTTAGACCATCACCTGAATTTGCATTGTATTAAAGCAGCCGAAAAAACAGTGCAAATCGTGGCATCACTTCCCATAAAACTAAAAGCCAACTCTAACTGTGAGCAGTAGAAATTTTTGTCTTTTTCCATACTTCACACTTGGACCAAATATACGCTTTACTAAGACAAGAAAAAGAATAATAAAATCCTCCAACAAGAGGAGGCTGCTGATATAAAAAAAAGCTTATCATAAGTATGTCTTATAAAAGCTTATAAGAAGTATGTCTCAGCCCCAAGCAAAAGCACTGGTGCTTTGTTCTGTTTTAAAATAAACACGTAGGTCATGCTACATGTGAAAGGCTTCTAGGCGTATTCTGTCTGGATCTTCTGGATGTCTCAGGGCAACTCCATATCGCAGCAGCAGCTCAATATAAGGTGGCCAAAAGGAGTCATTGATAGTGACATAGGGTTCATGTGGCGTGCCCATTAATTTGTTTATAAGAATCTGGAAGACCAAAGGGTAAGATTTAGGAAATGAACAAACCAGATAGATTTCTGTCTCCTTTTACCCAATTTACACAGATGATTTACAACGATTCACACCCTCTTGATACTTTCTTACTTCTCCTTTGTTCCTTATCTAAATATAGAATTAGTTAATGGATTAAAAACAAAGATCAGCTTTTACATTCTTTTTCTGTTCTTAGAAACCATGTTTATGCTGTCATAATATTGCTCATGGGGAATATTGCAGACATTACATATTAAATAATCTTACCCATCCAATGGTGCTCTCTCCATTCTAGATATTTCAACTTTCTACTCAGGTCTTCTAAATGTTACAGCTTTCCTAATTTCAGTAGGTACAAAATATTCTGTCTGCGCTGCTAAAGAAAAACTCAAAATCCTCACTACCAGACTGTACTTTTTTTCACCCATTGCTATTAAGAAAATCCCCAAAACCTGCTCTTCTTTTCAGAGCGTTCCAAAAAATTATTCCAGTTTATGTCTTTTGTACTTATCTGCCCTGATTCTGAATATTTACTCTAAATGCATTTTCGGAGATTAATTGTTACTTAGTCTTTTCTGACATCTGGTATTCCAAAAGAGCCCTTATGGCTGTAATTTTACATACAATTGTATTGTAAACAGTCTTTCAAATCTTAAACTAGTTCACTAAGTTCTCAGTCAGAAAGGAATAATCTTCAAACTGTTTAAAAGGAAAATAATTACTACATTTGTAAAAAATGACAGGTCATTACTGGAATAAAAAGTAGTATAATAAAAATTCAGAGATTTGCATGAGAAGAGTTTACTGCTTGCTTACTACTTACACTAATTTAATAAAGTAGGCACTGACATCTAAACAATATAAATGTATACACCTAGCTTGTCAAAGTGGATTTATTAAAAACGTACACTTTCATTATTTAACAAAACACATGGAGATTGAGGAGACATGGTTTACTATAGCAAATCCTAAATCTGTAATTATAATACAAAGATGACTTCGCATTTTCTCTTTAAGAAACTATTATCAGTATCTAAGAAAACACTTGAAATTTAACAGGCACTTGAAACTAGAACCAAGTTGCTCAACAAAAAAACCAAATAAACCATAAAACAAAGATAAGGGACATTGACAGTTTACGCCAAGATAGTTAAAATTAAAAATAAGTCTGAATTTTTGGAAGTAGTATGTTCTTCCAAATGGAAATCAGACATTACTTGGATGTGTTCACATTTTGAGGAGATTAACAATGTCAGAAAAATATGAAAGGCAATTTTAAAGCATTAGAAGAGCTTTAAAATTTTAATTCCATAGGGAATGTGGTTTTTTTCAATTCTGATATGTTTTCAAGCTCTGCCTAATTTGGCATTAATAGGCATGCTGAGATACTTGAAGCATGTAAAATGATTTTGATGATGTAAGCCCAAAGTCTGGGCTTTAAACTAAAGTACAGCAATGTCATAGTGACCAGATCATAGCATCTTAATACCAGAAAGTTGTTATTCATCAAGTTTTCCTTCAGGAAAAAACTTCGTGCACCCACCCCAGGGAGACCTTACACATAGATGCTTACAACTGGCTGAACAGCGAGGATGAAGGAGGAATAGGAAATTTCACTTCACTTCAAATGCTACATTTAAGACACGAAGGAACAATGCTAGTGAAAAGATTTTTAATGTTCCTTCAAAATTATGCATTGAAATTCAAATTAATAAATTGCACTGGGATTAGAAATACACACTAAGTGATGCTGGCATGCTTATAAAAAGATTGGGGATTTAATTTGATAGGAATTAAAATAAAAGTCTGACATAACATTCTTACACACTGTACTTTCCAATTAGCAACTGTGTGTTATTGTTACTTATCTTATTAACACATTATGATCAGATCTGAGTATTGGAAAATCCCCCAAATCTCTACATAATAAATCCATCTTACCTCTAAAATTTCATGCAGTGTTATCAGTTCTAAAGCTGGTTCTTCAGAAGATTTCTGCAAAGATAACCACCCCCCCAGCCAGGTTAACACAAAACAGAACTAAGTAGTCAGGAAAATCTTAACTGACAGTCACACAAGTATTTGATTGCATAGTACACAACAGATGAAGTCTTACTTGGATTTAGTCATGACAAAAATACAAGGTAGTATTTAAATCATTCATCCACCAGTTCAATATTATACACGTTAAATGTAATATTTTTTTAATTATTTATTAAAAAATATTAATCTTAAGCAATCATAATATATTTACCTGGGTTTACATTTAAATAAAATGAAGTACATCCTATTTGTAACTGCAGTACAGTGTAAAACTGTTAGGAGAAAATGTTTTTCTTTAAAAAAAAAAGTCCTTGATAAAGTATCATTTGTACAGCAATCCATTAGAAAATTACTTGTTTTCATTTGTAGCAAGCAAATCAAGCCATTTGCCTATACATTTATATGTATTCCTTAGGCAGCAACAGCCACAGAACTGTTTGTACTGTTGCATGGTGAACATGATTCTTTCATTTTTTGTGGCTGCTTACTGAGAACTGCTGTTGAATATGCCAGCTTAAGTCCTGAGATATTACTAGATGTGCAGCACCTTATATAAACTCCACCTCTGGAACAGAGAAGAGGAATATGAACAATAAAGAATTTGTGAAAGGCAAGTTCTGGCTCCTTTTTTCCAGTCACAGTTCTTAATATTCTCACCTTCAGAAAGCCACAAGGGGGACATACTGCCTGCTCAATGGAACTCTTGCAAACCATGGACCCAGGGCTGAATAAAGCCTATCTCTGTGCCTTTATCTTGATGCTAGGCTGAGGAAATAGAATCCAAACTAAGAAGCTGCAAAAACTTCCTTGGAGCAATCATGAAGATGCAACAGCTGATGCTACAAAGCACTTCCCTGGCCAAAAAGATTACTTCATAACTTTGGTAGTGGGTTCAATATTCATGTTTCAAAGCTGAAATTAGGTTATGACTAATAAGGTAATTATTAAAACCAATATACAAAGAGTAAAATCATAAGGATATTAGTGTAAAGAGGTGTGCGCTCTCACAGAACTGGCAAACTTATTTTGATAGGTTTACAATACATATATTGTGTATATTGTTTTGTAAAACCATATTACTTACATATTTTAAGTGTCACTAATATAATAAGTACTTCTAATTAATTAATTAACTGTGACTTATAAAAGTTAACTTACAAAGTCACTTTTAAGCAGGATGCTCAGCATTTATTTATTTAACCTGAAAGGCACCTTCCCCTCCCTTCCAAGAGATAGACTGGCATAAAGGATATTCTTCAACTTATGACTTATCTTGGAAGAAATGTGGCTTTTTTAATCTGAGATTTAAAATGCAAGATAATTCTTACCTCAGTCACTATCTATACTAAAGGTGTTGGGACATGGCAACAGAAGCTAACAAGGGCTGCTGTGATTCAGTTTTCCCTCCCACTCCCTAGCCCAGATGCAGATGCCTGGTGAAAGGAGGGTGGAACCAGAACAATGAGGTTCTACTCTAGAGCCCTGCCTTACAGATGTCAGCCCCGCACATTTGCCCTCATACAGAACTACCGAGGACACAAGAAGCTTCCACAAAGTGAATCAAAATTACTGATGTACAGAGTTGAGAGTTCCGTGCTTCCAGAGTGTTGAACCAAGCTGATAATACAAGTGAATAATGTGTACCCTCAAATCAATGTAGCAGCAAAAACCAATATAGGAGAAATGGCTGTCTCTCCTGCATTCACAGTTAATCATTTAGATGCAGATCCAACTCAGTAAACAGATATAGAAGTGGCTATGAATTCACAAGGAGTGAAAAGAGAGAAAAAGACCCATCAGAAAACAAACTGTGTTGAAGAGTTCAAGAAATGCACAAATAAAATTAAACCTAAGACAAGATAAGAACTTGCTTGGAATTTTATCAAAATTAATTTCACATTTAAGTAAAATAAAAAAAAGGTAAGAGGTGAGATTCTGTGAGCAGGGGAAGAGTTGCTTGATCCCAAATACCTTGGGTGATTATTTTTTTCTTTATATATTAATAAAGAAAACTGCAAGGAAGAGAGATGAAGGCAGGGTAGCTAATAAGAATTTCTGACAGTCAGTATAACAGAGGCTGAGGAAATTCAAGCAGTTGATTTTGCAGGAGATTTTATATAAAATCTTCCTCAGAACTCTGAGCCACACACAAGAATTCACTGTTCCTTATATTTAAAACACAGCTGGATATGACCATGAACAGGCACTACTTTGATGATGGTGTTGGAATGGAAGAACTCCAGAGGCCACTTCCAGCCTTTACTTTTCTGTATTTCTATTCTTCCATAAATGAGAGCAAATAAATTGGTGTATACCATTACAGGAAATATATCTTTAAGAAAATAACTATATATATGGAGAAAAATGGACAATCGCTTAGAATGCACCTGGGAAAGTCATTTGTGTTTGAAGAGGCATGCCCTAGAACAATTGTAAGATTAGTAAGAACCAGCAAAGAGGGAGATGACATATAAGGCTGAGATCAAGAAATATATGATTGAAAGATGACTGACTTAAATCCCTGAAGCTTTAATTTCTTAATGTTGGAATAAAATATATCATATTTAGTAACAGCAGGAAATTGGAAGGCATTGACGTGCAGAAGAACTAAGATACAACAGAATAAGATGCTCAAAGATGGTTGGTAAGACTTTGAAACTGGATATCATGCCTTGAAGGGTCTATTTGCTATTTCTATGTGCAAAATATGTAGTTCTGTGCAAAAACAAGGGTTCATCAGTTGGAAAAAACATGAAGAAAAAGACAAGGGTGTAATCGGTTGCTTTTGTGATGACTCTGAGCTAGTAGTTTTGTTTATAATATTGGTTTTTACCAGGCCAAAAAAAAATTAATCCAAGTTGCAGCAAATATAGAAAACAGGCATTATTAGGATAAGCCAGGGAATTAAAAAAAAAAATTATCTTACAGGAGAAGAACAAGAAAGCTTCTCTAGTTCAATTAGCAAAACAAAGACAGTATAAGATTCCTGTCTATAAATGTATCAGGTGGAATAAACACAAGAAAGAGCTATTCTAAGGGCAATACTGGTGTAAGAACACATGAATCCATGTTAGACATGAATAAATCTAGACTGGAAGTTAGGAGACAGTTTCTAATCAGAATACTGAGGTACTAGAACAAACCCTAACAGAAAGAGTAGTAACAAAAATAATTAGCTTTAAAATGGAGCTCAATGATAAGAAATTATATTACATGGTTGTCTGAAATAACAGGAAACTGGATTAAAGAAATCCTTTCGATTTCTGTATTCTTAAGTGTGTCTGAAAAAAATCAACCCCCACCTTTTTTGTAACTATTCTTTCAAATTGTAATGGTAAAAGGTTTATTTTTACTGCAGACTTTGAATTTATTATGCAAAATACTCCCCAACTGCTTATTTTCTCTGAAGTTTTACAATAATTTTTGGCTCAGTTAGTCTGAACAGAAACTGATGGTTAACATTCCAAACTACACTGTAATTATAAACACTTGTCCTTATTACTGTTCCAAAAACATTGTTAGACAATTAAAATTTGCTTTGCCAAGGAAAATATGAATCCACTTGCCTAGTGCAGTAAAAAAGAAAATGGAACAATTTTGAGTGAACCCCTCACCATTTCCAAATTTGGCACAGCTTGCATCTCCTTGGGTAAAGGATACATGCATTAAAAAAAAAAATATCCAGCTGGGAACAGCCTTAAATAATATAAACCAACATGAAAAATAACAATTAAACCTGAAGGATCAGCTGTAAGAACTATACTTATTTCAAAATATAACTGCAGATTCTATGCTAGTGACTTTAAAAGGTGTTGCATCTAATTAATGGAACACTGAAAAAATAATAGCTATAAAGAAAATCTTACCTTATTTTTTTCAGCACTTCCACCTTTCTCTGGAAGGGGAAAATGTTCTGCTAGGAATTCACCCAGAGCATTCAAGAGTTCTTCCTTATATAACTTTAGTTTCAACACTTCATTTTGCAGTTCTTGAAATTCTCTAGTATTCAGACTAATAGTAAAAACATAGCAATAGAATATGAAATTCAATAAAATAATTAAAAAGCTCTTAAGAAAAAAAATCCCTTATTTTCTATTGTTGTAAGTTCAACATCTTGAATCACAGGATATAAGCAGATAGTAGCAATATTTTCCATGTTTCAAATATGGATTACAGAGTTATTATTTGATCTATTTAACAAAACAATGAGTATGTTTTAAGAGTTTGTTTGCTTATTTGGTCTTGTTGATATTTAAATTCTTCAGTATAAAAACTCAACAGTGTAGAAATACCTTTTTTGGGGAAGTTTAATTTGGGTTTTTGTCTCTTCCTCAATTCCATTAAGAGCATCTAGTATCTGCTCCTGTTCCTTACGCCACTGCTGTTCTCTTTGAAACATGAAAAGTGGGAATTAGCACAACAAATAAATAATTTTCCTGGACAGTCAAAAAAATAATGTATGATTAAAAAAAGTTTACAGCATTCATAAATCCAATTTATTGTATTACCTTTTCAGATCATCTTCCAGTTGCTTATTCTTTGACTGAACTGTTGACAGCACCATTTCAAGATCACTCTTTACTTTCTGCAACTATAAAAAAGTAAAAATAACCTACAGTTTGCAGATAGCACAGTCTGTAGTATTTGTTCTATGTAAGGTTACGTTTGTAAATCTGGTAAAGAGGGCCAAAATTATCTGTAATTTCTTAAGAAATACACTCTGTAGTGTGACACATTATTTTTAGTGAGTGACGCACTATTTTTAAATCCAGTTTGAGCTATTAAAAACGTTACAGTCACCAGCTGATCATTAGTGTCTTAGTGAAGCTCTGTAAAACAAAATAGTTGATTTTACATGAAGCAGATCATGGAGCACACACACGAACTGCTGATCTGATGAAAGACTGAAGAGAAAACATCTACAGCACCAGGGCTGCATTGTCTAAATCATTGCAGCTGTTTGCAAGAATGAAACCATGCTAACTGCACCAACGTAAAATGTATAGCACTCAGAAAACAAAGATACTGCGAAGACAGACTAATTGCATCCATTAATTAAATGGTCCTGATATGGACATATTTGGGAGAGGAAAGAGGGAGAAATAGACCTACTGCAGCCAGAAGTTACATGCACTGCTGAAGAAAGGGAACAGTAGACTCTCAGTGGACTGGGTCTTTCACTAGTGCATTATGTTCTACAAAGTAGTATTTCTAATAGTTTACGTTTTTTTAATATAAAAATATGATTTGGATGTATTTTGTCTCCTTCCATACAAACTATAAGAACTTTTATATTTAGCTCAAAGAAATACAAATTTTGAAAATATTCTACAGAAGCAAATATGCTCTATTTATGCAACATCTGAAAAAAAATTAGAATCCTCAACAAAATAGGCCACAAAATGGGATATCAGATGAAACATGCCATAGCAATACAGTCAAATGAAAGTGTGTAACCAAACAACCTGTTAATAGTGACTCTTAACAGCAGTTGGGTTCCCAGTTGTGAGCGATACTAGAAGCAAGAAAGCTGCTAGGAAGAAAACCAAAAAGGTTTGGGTTTTGGTTGTTTTTTTTTTTTAAGCCATAGCCACAGGAATGTTCTCAGGTCATGTTGCATACCAGTGTCCAATCAATACAGCCATTAGTATATCCTTGACTTGCTTTCTTCCAAGGCTGGAAGAACTCAACAAAATATTTGCAAATTATTGCCACAGAACTCTAGATCAAAGAATATCAACTCTTCTGTAGAACACATAATATTACATTATTTTATATCAAGTATGAAATGCAATATATAAAAACTTTGTGTTTCAAAGATCATTCATTACAACTAGGAAATTGTAGTAGTTACAATACAGGGTTAGAAAAAACATCAGAACAACAATGCCTGAAGAAAGATACATAAGTATCTTAGCAGTAGTCCACCACAGTAGTCACAGGAAAATACAACAATTGTATATACTTTTTTCAATGAAATTTTATTATCTCTAAAAAACCAAAGAGACTTACCTCTTCTTTTCCTAGTGCTAACAGTACATCTGGATCGGTGGAAATTACTGAAAAATAAAACAAATTGGGTTTTTTTGCATTGGATGATACAGACTTGTTTATCCTGAAAAGCAGCCTGGCTAGCCAGAAACTTGTATAGCCTCTAAAAAACTAGCTTGGCTGTCAGCAGCAGTTTACCCACATTTTGTGGTGTCCTGCTGGGCTAACCTACTGTCACTTTTCAGCAAGTTAAATTAGACTGAAAATAGTGTGGTGTTAATGCCTCTGTGTTATTTTTTAACACCAGAACTAGCTCAGATACCTAATATTGAAAGGTGAAGTGCAGTTATACCTGAAGATAGGCAAGCCTGATTTTTTCAATGGAAAGGATTCCATCAACATTACCAATGTGTGCAATCAAATTCATCCAGTCTTTCAATTCCTTGTTAAACAGCCTCCTAAATGCTTAATCATGACTGTAAAACCTATCAGACTTAAACAACTTAAACATGTCACCATCCTTACTGTTCACAAGAGCAGCTACGTGTAGAGAGATGAAAGGCCCAGCAAGGCCAATATCCTAACTCCAACCCTGAGCAACAGTGGTACTTCACGGAAAGTATGGTACTATTCAAAGATGTGGTAACATTTCCCCAGAATGCTTCTACAAAACACAGTGATTTATGGCTCATGGATTTTCTGAATACAAAGTGAACTGATGTATTTGCAAGCCTTCAATGGACTGCAATCCTCAGTTCCATGTCAACTTGCAGCATCTGCATAAAAATATGACTTTTGAAAAAGTGAAGCATTTGAATCTATTAACAGGAGAAATGAAAGCTACTCCAACAGATTTAAATCTTAATATGATGGGGGTATTTTTTGTCCAAGCTTGGGCTCCAAATCTCTCATCTTACAGTTAATTACTTCAATAAAAGCTTTTCCTTTTACAAAAAGGAAACTCCTTAAACCTTTCATAAAAGCATTATTTGTGTCCTAAATACAATACAGTTGATTTCATAAATTTATATAAGTACTTTTTTTGGTAAAGCAATTTTATAGTTTTTATCTCCACAAGTTTTGAGAAGCCTTAGATTAGTAGTTTTGAAAGCACTGTTTTCTCCGAGATAAAAACTAGCAAAACTACTAAGTTCAAAATGCATTAAGTTACATGTCACAATAAAATCCCTTTTACTTGAGAGAATTCCTATCTCTAAATCTTGACACAAAATTTGAGCAGATTGCTCCCAAATTAAGCTTATGTTTAAGAGCTGTGAGAGGTAGTGGTCTGTGCTATTATTAGAGCTACATTTCTTTAATTACGTGGATATTGCAAATATACATAATAATTGGTGTGCTTTTACTCCCATTCACTGGCATATTTGAAGAAACCCATATGACTCTTCTCCCCTCCAGCCCGGCCCCAGATTATCGTCAACCCTCATTACCTGGAATTATCAATTTCTACTATTGGTTTATACCATTTGATCATTTTTAGATACCTAATCCTGAGTTAGTGCTTCCCATTCAGCATTCATACTGTGAGTATCAGAACAGAGGCCACATCTTCCTAGGAAAGAAATCACTAACCCTAATTTAGTGAAGGAACAGTGCAGATCTAAGAGTCTGGGACAACACATTTATGGCAGCTGCTACTGTAAAGAACACAGATTGCTCTATCTACTGTCAGTTAAAGCTTTTTCATTCATGAATCACTACAGAAAAATCAAATGTCAAACAGAATTGCCTAGTAATACATAGTACAATTACTAAGCAAAACACTACCAGATGCTAAGAAAGTAAAAGCAACTACTATGTACATGTTTGTACAAAACATTTATTAAAATAAGAGGAATTTGGCAGAACACTGAGATTTTGCAAAGAAAAATAGAAATTATGCAGTGACCACAACTGTTTTATATGGTTTAAAATACAGTTGCTTCCACTTCCTTATTTTGCAAAGGTAAAAATTAAATTCTATTTTTATGAGCCAAATGCTTGTTAAAAACTTTTAATTCAGCTGATTTAGCAGGTCTTGAGCTACAGAAATAGTACCAGAAATTGAGAAAGAACAAGAGACTAAAGTAAAAGCTTTGCAAAAATAAAATTTGCATTGTGGATTCAAGTCTGTTTGCCAATATTGTGCCCAAAGAAATGTAAAACTGCCAAGTTATAACCTCTGAAAATAACATTTAAAGTTAAAATGCTGGCAGGCCCAAGAAATGAACTGGCCATTACTAAAAGCAGAAATCAAAGTAGCAATGCAGCCTGACATTCATACTCTATTAGTAAATTGTATGAAATTAGCATTTCTGCTATTCCTATTTAGAAAAAATCAGATAATGTTTTCAGTTAAGTAATTCCTCCTTCAAAACAAACAGTAGGTAGAAAGGAGCCAAGATGGAAAACGATGATGTGAGCACAATAGATTCTTCATTTTCATACAAGCACTATAACTTTATTCAAATTCTTAGCAGCAGCTTCTTTTTTTCTTCCCTCAGAAACGTAGCCAAAAAGGCAAAGCTTTGGCTGCAAAATATTATTTGCATTATAATATGCATAGATCATTTCTCTAGTACTAAAGTAAGACTTTCAATAACAAATTTTATCACTTGGGAACAAGTAAGGGTAGTTGAGCAAAGTGAGTCAGTGAGCCAACAAAAGTAGATCAAACCCCAAGAAAATTTTTAAACAAATAGCTTAAACTTTAAAATAATGACATATTTTAGTAAGGAAACCTAGCATCTCCAGGTATTTTACCCAGGTAAAAACCGTAACTGCTTTCAATTCATTTGCTTTAAGCCAGCATCTTAAAGCACCATTCCTGGAGAAAGGCTTACAAAACACTAAACTATGAATTTATTCTAATAGAGAGCAACAATACCTATTTATAAGAAGAAATTTTTACTTTTTCCAGCTCCTATTATTTAATCACAATATGCAGCTAGTGCATGAGCTTTGAAAGAAGTAACTTTAATGTTCATCTGAAAATGCATTCCAACTTGGCCAAATGACAAAATACTGGAAATCATCATTTGCTGTCTGAAACACATTCCTATCATTTTGTGAACTCTAAAAAAACCCCCAAGCCTCTTCTGGCATAAAAGTATTAAAATGAGTCAATGCGTCCATTTAAAGATGAACTAATAAGTTTTAATGGGTTAAAAAGTGCTAACAGTTCCTTGATAGTAGACATAACAGTGAATGCTACCAGAATATTAATGATAGTGTAGTGTGAAGTGTTTTAGGAGTCTCCAAATGGGAGATCTGAAAAAAAAGATGACATTACTCAGATTCTGAATGGTTTTATTTTCAGTGTCTGGCCACATCAGCCTTGCAACAGTTGAATCAGTCAGCACTGATGCTTATGTACAAGAAGAATTTTGAAGAAATGAAGGATTTATACCTTTTTACTGATAATGCCTTACAAATAAAGGGCTACCACTTGTCTCAGTGGTCTGTGCTTCTCAGGATCAATAAGTGATTTGGATTGATGTGTTGTTAAAATAAACTGAAGTGTCTTTTGCCATCTTTTCTTGACCTGAAATCCCTGACCCCTGTTAAATCCAAGCTAGATATTTTATTACATTGTAATGGACTTACTGCTAAAGGATTACTTCAAAGTTTCACCCAGTACATCATAATACAACACACTTTTGTGAAGTAGTAATAATAATAATAAAAAAAACCCACGAAGGAGATATGGTTAAAAATATGTCTGGGTAAATTATTGTTAGTTTATTAGCATTACTTGCAAAGATAAAAAAAAAATATCAATTTCTTAAAAGACAAAATGAAGACAAAATTCTTTGCCAAAGTAGTTCTGTCCTTAAGAGGAAATACAGATGAAAGATGGAGAAGAAACAATCACAGAAAGGAGAAACCTGAAGGAGGGTAACAGCATAATAAACTTTTGTTATTTTGTTAGGAAATCTGCTAAAAGTTATTTTTGCGTTTAACTGACTGATGAACAGTGATATGAATCATGCATTTATTTGTCCAGAATTATAAGATTAAGTTATAGTAGAATTCACTCTGAATTCTAAGTTCACTTAGAACTGAAGTGCAAAAACAATATAGAAATGAAACATACATGCTACTGTGGGAAGCATTTAATTTAATTTTTAAGTAGTTATAGTATGAAAATACAATCAGCAGGCATTGGATATATACACAGTTTAAGATGTCCAGATGAAAGAGACTTTGCATAAGTTTATATGAGTATGTCTTACATGGAAGCAGTTACTTACTTTCAGGACTTCTTTTTTGCCATTCATTATATTCTGCTGTTAGAGCTTTCACTTGTGTCATTAACACTGAAAGCTGTATAACAAGAAAAGAAGCATCTCTTAGAGTGTGTTGAGTAGCATTGGAGTAAAATGAGACAGAAATGGATAGAAATTCAATTAAGTTTATACAGCAGAAAACAAGAGCATCTAATTACAATAGACCACTTATTCCTTCAAAAGATTTAAAAAGCCACTTGCAGGGATCAAAACACATTTTTATTCTTTTTTCAAAAGGGGGAAACCAGAAGTAGTCAGAGTTGGAATTTTTCACCTAATTTCCTCTGTAATATCAGAGAGTGACCACAACTGAAGATTAGCCACTAGAAGCAGTGACAATACTTCACATCCCCACTCCTCCTTAGATGCATGGTTGATACACATTTAAGGTTAAATGGACTGTGCTTTATAAGTGTGATGACTAAACAAAAGATTGGCTTCCAAAAAACCAGCAGTCGAATAAATCTTCTATCAAAACTGCATCTGTGGACTCAACAAAAAATGCTTGAAAACTAGATCTGAGGTTGCCCCTCAGCCTCCTTCTCTTCAAACTAGCCAAGCCCCATGTCCTCAGCCGCTCCTCAATGGACATGCCTTCCTGGCCTTTCACCACCTGTTTTTCCCTCCTCTGGACGCATTCAAGCACCTTATCATCATTCTTAAATCGTGGGGCCCAGAACTGCATGCAGTACTCAAGGTGAGGCCACACCAACACTGAATACAGCGGGACAGTTGCCTCTCCTGACCAGCTGGCTATGCTGTGTTTGACGCCCCACAGGATGGGGTTTGCCCTCCTGGCTGCCAGGGCACACTGCTGACTCCTATTGGGCTTAGTGTCAAACCAGCATCCCCAGATCCCCTTTTGCAGGGCTGCTTTCCTGCCACTCCTCTCCCAGTTTATACTTGTGCCCAGCATTAATCCATCCTGGGTGCAGAATCTGTTAATTGCTCTTGTTAAGTATCGTGCCACTGATAATTGTCCAATGCTGCAAACTACCCAGATCCCTCTGCAAGGCCTCTTGTCCCTTGAGAGAGTCAACAGCACCTCCCAGTTTGGCATCATCAGCAAACTTGCTAATGGTGCATTCAACTCCTGCATCCAGATCACTGATAAATACAAGGAACAGAACTGGCCCTAGATTGAGCCCTGAGGAACACCGCTGGTGACCGGTTGCCAGCCAGATGTAGCCCCGTTCACTACAACCCTTTAAGCCCTACCCTTCAACCAGTTCTTTGCCCAGTGTACCGTGTACTGGCTCACCTCACAGTTGGACAACATGTCCACAGGGATGCTGTGAGGGACAGTACCAAAAGCCTTATTAAAATCCAGAAAAACTACATCACCACATCCCCTTCATCCACTAGGTGGGTGACCTTATCATATTAAATTAGTTAAACAGGACTTTCCCTTTGTGAACCCATGTTGACTGTGCCCGATGATTGCACTTTTCTTTAAATGTCTTTCAATAGCACACAATATAATAGTTTCCATAGTTTTTCCAGACACTGAGGTTAGACTAACAGTTCTGTAGTTTCCTGGGTCAATACAAGTGCCTATGTTAGGGCTGCAATAAGATCCCATGAAAACTGCTGACAGAGGATATAACATGACCTTTTCTTCTCCTCTCTATTTTCTATCATGAAGTGCAATCTTAATTTAATTTTCGTTTCTGCAACTCAATTTAATCATTGTCTTGCTATGACAGTGTTCAAAATAAACAGATTTTGAAAGTATTAATTACAAGGGTATGATGTGCTTCAGTAAAGTTGCAAAGAAACATGAAAACCCCAGTCTATACCCAATTAAAATTATACAAAATTTATTTCTACTTATAGGTAGAAATATACCTATAGGATTCAGAGTCTGAAAGGAGGAAAAGATTACATTTTATGCATTTGAATGTGCATCTTCATTTAAGTACTATCATTAAATAATAGTTTAGAACATAGCTTATTACTAGCTATGTTTGTAATGTTTGTAATTACTAAGTAATTAAACATCTGAATGTATTCAACAGATACGCATCTGAAGAAAAGCTCTCTTTTTGTTAACTATTCAGTCATAGAATCATAGAATGTTTTGGGTTGGAAGGGACCCCTAGAGGTCATCTAGTCCAACCTCCCTGCAGTAAGCAGGGACACTGCTAACTAGATCAGGTTGCTCAGAGCCCCATCCAACCTGGCCTTGAATGTTTCCAGGGATGGAGCCTCCACTACCTCTCTGGCAACCTGTTCCAGTGTTTTACCACCCTCACTGTAAAGAATTTCTTCCTTATAGCTAGCCTAAACCTACCCTGTTTTAGTTTAAAACCATTACCCCTTGTCCTGTCCAGTCAAGCATTTTGAATTAACGATCTGAATACTCTTGCTAGAGTCACAAAAGATAAAGATTTAGAAGACCTACATACTTTACCCAACCAGCCCAATGTTTAACTACTTATACTTTCCTAATTTGGGGTGCTATTTAGAATTTACAAACAACTAAACAGTAAGCCAGCATTGCCATTTTCCATGTTCCCCAAAATCTGAGGGATACAGGAGCTCACATTTGTGTACTCATCATCACTCAGTCAAGCACATCATTCTCTTAATGATATCCACAAATGGGGAACAACTGTAATTTGCAGATACAAAGTTCCAGAGTAAATCTACGGGGATCCATACGGAGTTTCACAAATTACATATACACTGATTAGGAAATAGTCCAAATGGGTATTGAAGTTACACACCCCTCCACTTTGCTGCCTATGTTAGTTATTTATCACTTGTGTGGCAGGACTGCATGTAACCTTTTTGCTATACATAAACACGATTTTTCAGTATTTGCTAGATGCATACTTCAGAATACAGCTTCAAAGTTAATAAAACTGTCAGCTTTAGAGAATAAGTGAAGATAATTCTGTTTCCTTCTTTTGGAAACACACCATATCTTTTAAGAAAACTGAATATTTTGTGGAGAATGAAAGAAAAAAAAATACCATCTTACCTTGGTATCTGATTTTATCAGTGTTTCCATTCCTTGAAGCATTAGCTTGTTCTGACACTTGGTAGAAAACAAAGCACAAACAATGTTTACTTACTCTTCCTTTTTGCAAGAAAGAGATACGATGCTTAGAAATTCTAACAGTTGTTCAATATAGGAAAAAAGAGCTTTGACTTGGCTACTACCACACCCCTTAGAGCCTGACCCAGAACAGCAAACTAAGAAATACCTTTAAATCATACCACAGTAAAAAAAGCAGAACTTCAGCTAACTGAAAAGTAGAAAAGTAGAAGCTAACAAAAGATGTATGATTTGAGGAAAAAGGCAAGTTATGAGGGAAAAGGTGATATAGGGAAAAGACACTGAACAGAAGAAGAACATAAGAAACTGGGAAAAGAGGGTCAGGGACAAGGCTGAATAGGGATGCTGCTGATAAGTTAACATAGTTGCTGCTATTATTCTGGCTCTCCAAACAGAGCAATCACATTATAATATACATTTTTAGTTTTAACTCATTTAGGGCAATATAGTATACACTTCAGAAATGGTCTGATTTTTAGAAGTGCACTACATCAGCTCCCATGACTGCAACGGGATATATATCAAGTCTGAAATTCAGGCCACCACAGATATCCAATCATTTTTTATTTCAGCAGGAGACAGCTGCTAAACTCTTTTGTGTTTTACAACTGTCAGCAATTTAACCTGCCCCATGACAGGACAGGATGTATTCTGCTAAGCAGTAAAACTACCAAGGAGTACTTTGGAATCAAAATACAATACACGATTTCTCCAGTAAAAACTGCTAATGCTGACACACAATCATTGGAACATTGCATCATAAGCCATATTACCTAGGAGTTAATTCAATGACTAGTAGTTGTTTAATTTTTTTGCTGAAACTTGTGTGCATTCAGGATGCAACAAAGTAATAAAAATCCTACTGTTTTTATCAGCTTCCAAAAATAACACACATTATCACTTCCTGTATTGTTTTGGGGGTGCTTGGAACAAGATATCAAAGATTTTCAATTAAATTAATAATAATAAACATTCTAACTTCCCTTCCAATCTGAAAATTCCAAAGAAAGTTCACATTCTCTGAAATAGCACCAAACAAAACTTCTATTGATAACTTATTACAGCACTTCAGAAACCTAGACATAGGATTACCTGTCACTTTTCCAATATTAAGATAAGTTTATATGTAACAACAAATAAAATCACATTAGTCTTTTTAAATCTAATTCTGTAAAATTATTACACTGTGGGTTGTCTGTACTTCGTTCTACTTCAAGTTTGGAAGTATTTTTACTCCAGTTTCTGATACTTTTAATGCTTTGAATCTACAGCTCAGAACTGAAGCACAGAAAATTGACTATAGCAATTAAGACTCTCAAAATATAATTTAGAATATGACTTTTCATCAGACTCAGCAGAATCTTATAGGATGCACAGCGTTCCCTCAGAAGTGTTAAAAGTTTCTATCCCAGGATTCCAGTAAATAAAAATTACTTGCTCTAAAATATTATTAGCATATTGGAGCATATATCAAGAGAGATAAATTTTATTCTTCAGGATGTAACTGTCAGTTTGCATGAGTATATGCTAACATCATCCTCCTAAGCCTCTTTCTCCTCCCGTTCTCTCTCTCCTTTAAAATCCAAAGTACTTGTGAACAGCAGTTGAATCCCATCTTCTATGAGGCTAAAGAGAGTCAGTCTCTTTATGTCTCAGTATGCTGGTACTACCAGAACACAAGTAAATTGTTTCATTTTCCCTAGGTTTAATGTACACTCCCATTCTATTTAACTAAATCATAATATCAGCACACTATAAACAAAGTTGGACACTGCAAGGCATTCTTCACCCCTGCCACCCTCTCTACCTTTGGCCTTTCTGAAGATCTTTTTTTCTTCTCTTCCCCCCACCCCCGCTTTTTTTTCTTGTTTTGTTGCAGTGGTTTCTTCGGAGGGGGCGAGGTAAGCATGCAGTGGAAGGATGGGGAAATGAACAAAAAAACACTGAGGAGAGTTTACAACATATCTAGACGGTCGCTTGTGATTTGCATACCTCTGCCATCTGCTTCCAAATACTTTCACATTCATGCAAGAGTTCTTCTTTGGCATCCACAGGACAAACTAAGTCACTGGTGATGTCTGGCAAAAATTTAGCCTATTAACAAGGAAATAGAACAGTTGTCATATAGATCTACAATAATTATTAACAGGTTACTGAATCATACCTGCTACTTCAGGTCAAATATGTAACAGAGCAATCCCTCTGAACCAAAAGCTTTCAGGTAACTCCCCTGCAGCCAATCATTCAGTAAAATCAGCTAGCTATATTACTACAGTAAAATTTAAACATTAATAGTGTCTTCAAAATTGAATCACAGAGTCCTAAATTTTCAAAACTGGTTTGATTATCTGCAATGGCATTTTTTATTTTCTGACAGCTTTAATAAAGAAACAATACGAGAATCTCACATCTGCAAAACCATGCTTTTCTTCCATGTATCTGCAAAGTTCTTAAGCATAGTTAGTTCTGCTCTGTCTTCCAACAAATGTCCTAATCTATTTCTCCTTATAACAACTTGAATTCAGAGTATTTTTGATTAACAAATTAAAGTGTCCTGGAGGTTACTAGAAAAAAAGACAAAAGAACCTGAAAGATATGCAGGCAACCAAGGAAAGAGGTCAGCCAGCACCAGGTCAGACAGGAAAAAAAAATCAAGTTTAATTAAAAAGTTTGAGAAACTGCTGGGTCAGATAGAAAACATACAAATTCAGAAATTTAATGCTAGTTAAATCTATGAAGAGATACATGAACAACAACAGCAATTAAGAAGGAAAAGCAGGAAGGGCCAAAATGGCAGTCAAAGGGAATTTTTTTTTAAGGTGAAACCACCACCAACAGTAATTTCCTAGATGTACGAGATGCAGAAAGCCTTTAAAAAACTACTTAAATGGCTCACTAAGACCACCAAATACTTAGAGGTTAAAAAGAGACATTAAAAGAGACAAAGATCTAAGGAAGAAATAAACATCTCTGCCTTCTTAATGATGCAGAAATTCCTAACCCCACCTTTTGTTCATTTTCAAAACAAAAATGCAGCATCAGAGAAGATTAGGTTGAAAACCAGAGTAATTTAGGAGTGAAATATTCAACTAGTACCTCCAATGTTCAAGTATGCCATAGCAGAGTGGCTAAGAAAAAAAGAGAGAATGTCTCACTGAACACTGGAAGGATTCTAGAGAACTGAAAGGTAGTAATATGTCTACTAAGCCTTCCTGGCAAATTTGTTGCATCAATAATTAAAAACAGAACACCAGAAAATCTGGATTGCCATGATCTGATAAGGTCTAACAAGCAGTTTTTGCAAAGGAAAAATCATTATCTTCTTAAGAATCTTGGAATGTCTCCATAACATAGAAGACAACTAGTACATATAACTTATTAAGACTTCTGAAATGCCTCCAGCGAAGTCCCCCACGGAAGGCTAATAAAGAAACTAAGCAGTCTTAAGATGCAATGTACTTTTTTCTCAGACCAAAAACCAAACCATCAGGGAGACAAACAAACAAAAAAAGCCAGAACAGATAATTTTCATCACAGCTAAAAGGCTCAGCAGCAGAGCTAAGACAGCCTGAATAAAAATTAAAAAAAAAAAAAAAAAAAAAAAAGAAAGAGGGGAGGGGAGGGGGAGGAAAAAAAGAAAACACAACTTTTGGAAATTTAAAAGGGATCTTGGAGTGGGATAAAAATTCCTATCCTTCTGCGTCCCCTGACAATAATAGAATCCATCAACATGAAAACTTTATATTAAACAAATCTCTGCATACATAGCAAAAACAACCCCCCAATATTTAAATTATTATAATTTTATTATTGTTGCCCTTCACAATTTCCATCATTGATTTCACACATTTCAAAATGTAAATATGAGGAGATACTACAGGCCTCTGTAGCACAAGCCAAACTGACTTGTGGTTCCGAATACTGTGCTGCTAATTACATTTAAAAGTGTACACATAGAAGTGTCGTGTCCAGATGTTTTTCCTTGTAGCTCGCAGTTTTCCCTATTTCTGTATAGTAAAATTAGGTCCCTATTTGTACACCACACCTGAAAACTGAAGGTTTTTTGGTTTTTTTTGCATGTCATTAATATCAATGCATTCCAGTTTCAACATGTTATTCCTTCTTACCTCATTTTAGAACTACGTTATTAGGTTAACAATACAAGCAGGGACCAAGTATGTATTGTAGGGTCTACGCCAGCCAAGCGAACAAGCAAGATTTATGGGAACCGTTTCCTGTCAACAAATACAAACCGACCAACTACTGGAAGAAATTCAGAAAGGAAAGTAACAGCAGCCCTGAGAAAACTGATGGGGAAAAAAAAAAGACAGCAAGTTGGGAGTTCACCTCAGGAAGGAGAAAAATAAAACCAGAACACAAATAACATGACAAAAGAGCCCCCATTCTCCCCGAGATAAGCCCCAGGACTACAGCAGCCCCAGGACATCAGAAAGCAGGTTCCTCCTCACAGGCCAGGGCTGAGCGCAGCCTTCTCCCTTGCGGGAGCAGGCGAGCGCCACGGCAAGGGCCAGCCCGCTCCCTTCCCCTCCCCTCCCCTCCCCTCCCCTCCCCTCCCGGCGGCCCCCGACCCTAACGGACGCCAGCCCCCCCCGCCCCGCCCCGCGGCGCCGCGGCTGCACCGGCTCCAGGGCCGAGGATCTGCTTCCCTCAGGCCGGCACTGGGGGCAACCGGGGGGCCGCGGGGCAGGGGCAGGGGCAGAAGCCGGCAGCCGCCCCGCTCCCGGCCGTTACCATGGCGGCTCGGCTCGACTCCGCGCTGCGCTGCCCGCCAGTCGGCCCAGCCCGCGTCCCCTGCGCGCGCTCCGCGCTTACTGGCTGCGCGTCGTGACGTTACTTCTGCAAGCAGCGGGCTTGGCGTGCGGGCGGGGCGGGAGGCGTCGCGGGGCAGTGACGTTCGGGCAGCATGGCGTCCTCCGACTCGGAGCGTAAGCGAAAGCAGCCTGAGACGGCGGGCGGCAGCGAGGAAGAGGAGGCGGCGGCGGCCGAGGCAGACGAGGAGGATGAGGAGGAGCGCTGGGTCGGGCCGCTCCCGGGGGAGGCCGCGCAGGCGAAAAAGAGGAGAGGTAACGGGAGGAGCGGAGCCTTCGCCCGCCTGCCCCTTCTCTGGGGAGCGGCCCGGGAGGCGTCCGTGGCGGTGCTGCGGGCCGGGTCCGGAGCGGTGGGATCGCCTCCGGGCCGCAGGCCCCGCCGGCAGCGGGAGCGGCCCCAGCCCCGGGGCGGGGGCGCCGGGCAGCTGGGCCGCCCTCGGGCCGTTCCCCGCGCCCCGGGGCGGGTGGAAGCCCGCGGCTTGAAGCGGTGTCACGTACGTGGGATGAGCAGGCTGTGGAGGGGCCCCCGGGGTGCGGAGCTGTGGGCCGGGGACACCGTAACTGTGCTTCATCCGGAAGTCACCTTCCTCAGGCTAAGAGGCCCCCGCAGTGCTGAAGCCATGCTGCGTGCGGCCGTGGCGTTAGGCTGCCCGGAGCTGGAGGAGCAGGAGCGGCCTCTGGGCTGTGTTTTGACATAGGGCGTTGATGTGTCCGGCAGCTCGCAGCTCTCTGGGTATCGCTGTAAAGTAAACGTGAGTTTTAACAGCGTTCAACAGATGCGAGCCTGCCGGTTCAGTAACAGATGGCATTGCACACGTATTTTCGGTTAGGATGTAAAAATCGGAGACAAAAGCAGAACATCGGATTATTTTAGGTGGGTTAGTTAAACAATGAAATAGGTAGGTGATAGCACTTAGAATTTAAACCGCGATACCTGTGTGGGACCTTGAATCTCTTGACAACAACAGGGACACATTTGGTTTTGGAAGAAAATGAGGTGTGGATGACCTGTTTTCTGGCAGTAACTTAAAAATTGTTGTATTGATTTTTTTTTGTATATGTTTAGACAGTCAAGATAGTAGTTGCTTTAAAAAAGGGCATCCGCGTGGGTTAAAGCAGAGCTTGAATCACTTTAGTCTACCAAGAATCTATGAGTCTGAGTACAAAGCAACAGTGGAAACCCCTTTTATTATGTTTGCACAAAATCCTAGCATGTTCCTGACTAAAATGGGAGTAAGCTATTCAAGGGTAAGTAAGGGAGAACAGAAGCTAGATATACCTTCATGGGGAAAAACAAGTAATTCTGATTTTTCTTTTTATTCTCTTTAGTTCTTGAGTTTGAACACGTTTATCTTGAAAATCTACCGTGTGCTTCAATGTATGAACGCAGTTATATGCACAGAGATGTCATTACCCATGTAGCATGTACTAAGTAAGTGTCTTTTTTTTCCCACTGTATCTCATTGTCAAAGATGTATTTTTGTATATGCTAGGAAGTTTTCATTGTAGAATTTTAATAATGGAAAGTTACTGCGTCCAGAGGTGGGTGGTATTTCAAGGTTTTTTTGAAAACTAAGTACAAAGGAAAGGGCTTACTGAGAAGCAACGTAAAAAATGTTTAAATAGACTAAAAGAGAGTCTTAAAATCCTTGTTACAATGTGCAATATTTACAGGAATAAGATCAACTGACTGCATCTGAACAAATATGATTCAGCAGAATTGCACAGGAGGAGATAGCTTTCTTCTCTTTTTTATGTGTGTGTATATACACACACACACATTAGTATATAGTAACTACTGTGAAACCAGACCTAAAGTAGGGGTAATATTTACATAGTCAAAAAGGATAGTGTTATATATTTCTTCAATTCAGGCTGCTGACTTTTCATAGATTAATCCAGAGTGCATCAAAATACTTGTGCGCTTTTCTGGGTGTTGTAGTACCCATTCAGACAGAATGCCGCAGTAATTTGTTTAAAGTTCATTCTCTACACAGTGTCAATTATAGTGCAAATTACTGTCCCAGAGTGGTGTGAAAGTGCATGATAGGTGAATTTTTTTTTGTTGTTATTTTTCTTTTGTAATTGTAGGACAGATTTTATCATAACAGCCAGTCATGATGGACATGTAAAATTCTGGAAAAAAATAGAAGAAGGGATTGAGTTTGTTAAACATTTCCGGAGTCACCTGGGTGAGAATTTGCTTTCTCTTCTCTAAAGGACCTCACTTTTTCCTCCCCCTTCCTCATAATCGTTTGAAGAGGGAGTGGAAGTAAAGAGGAGAGGGGTTCTGGGATTCATTTATTGTAGTCAGGGATTAAATGATGTCTACCTGTCTTCCTTCATTCCCCTGTCCTGTAACATTTTGCTTCCAAACTGCAGGAGGGGTAGGGTGAGAATAAAACCTGTGGGACTCCTTCTGCACAGATGCCCTACATCCTCTGCCATTGCCTTGTGCCCCACCTGGGGGGAGAATGTCTAGGACATGAAGAAACTGACTATTTAAAAATAAGTGAGCAAGGTACATAACAGACTTCATAAAATCCAGGAAGATTAAACAGATGTTACTTTAAGTAAGGTTACCTTCGTACCTTATCTTTTTTTTGTTTGGTTTTTTTTTTCCCCTGCAGTATGGAAAAAAACGGTTATTTTCATCTGGAGTTATTGCAACTGTAGAGTAAATTCTGCATCGTTGTCATGACTATCAGCTGAATTGTAATTAATAAGTACACATAGCTCTTCTATACTATGCTAATAGGCTGGACAGAAAATGAGGTTCTCATTGTTACTAGAAATGATCATATTCCTAATGGAAAAAAACAGTTTGATGTGCAGACTGTTACAATAAGAAAAATATTTAATAATAGCTAGTAAAAGTACTGTTTCTTTTTAGAGATAGAAAAAAATGTTATTGTGGGTTCTTGATCTTAACTATCAGCTTCTCTTTAGATACAGAAAGAAAATGTGAGAACAAAGGCTACCAAGCAAAAATAAGTATTGTGGAAAACTTACGGAAGGCTCAACTGCAGAGTAATTTTGAGTCTTATGTGTGTTAATAGCAAGGCTGTAATAGTCTATAGAGTTCTGCTTTTTCTCTTTTGACAGATGGAAGCTGAAGAGCACATAATTTTTTAACATATTATAATATTGTCAATTTTTTCAAATGAACATTTTAAATTAAAATAGTTGCCATTATAATCTTTCATTTATGTTTATGGTAAGCCATTCATTAACATGGACATGATTCTAAACAGTGGTAGGAATCAAAGTGATGTTTTGTGCAAGTTTTTGGTGGTTGGTTTTTTTTTTTTTAATTAAAGTCATGTAGTTTTTTAAGTCAAAAAGGTGGAGAAACAGCTCAGAAACAGGTTTAAACCTCTGTAGTTTTTTTCCTGTGGAATATTGAGATGAAGGATGTCCCTTTCCTGTGTCCTAATGGTACGTTAACTTTTCTAATAGGTGTTATTGAGAGTATTGCTGTTAGTTCGGAGGGGGCATTATTCTGTTCAGTTGGAGATGACAAAGCAATGAAGGTGTTTGATGTAGTCAACTTTGATATGATCAACATGCTGAAACTTGGGTAAGTTACTCAGTTCTTGAATATGTTTGGAATTATAAATGGGGTTATTTTGCTAAGAGGTAAGTCAGTAATTCAGGGTTTTTTTGAGGTCATCTCTCCTCCCCTCCTCCATCCCCCCCAGTCAGATGAAGCTGAGTAAGCTGCATTGTCTGAAATGCATCCTGTGGCTGGAGACTGCCTGTCTGAGTAGAAAAATTTATGACTCTGTATGCAACAGTACATGCATGGAGTAGGTCTGTGCTTTCCCGCAGTGTCAAATACTGTGCACCAAGATGTGGTGGTTCTCAAAATACTTATCTAGGCATATTTTTTTCTCCTGTTGTTTGGCGCTGAATTTAAAAATTATAGCCGAGTAATATTTCATGTAAAGAAGGAATTTGGCCTGTATCTCTTGTCTTACTTGTTGTCATAGGGATAGAAATTTCATTCTCCTGTTAGAAAGAATGTTGTTTTCCTTAGTCTTGCTGTTGTGGGATTTCTGTAGTTATACGGTATGTAGCTAAAGAATCTGGGAGAAATAGGAGTGGATGTTACTGGTATTATGACTACCAGAGGAAAACGAGGGTGGGTTTGCAGGGTTGGAGCATCAATGAATACTGTACCAAGAATGGTAGAAATAGTGATTCTTCCACAAGGCTTTTAAAATGGGAAAATGTATTCCTCATAGTCTAATATTTCTTGGTTAATTGTGAAACTGAATAGAACTATTAAGTCAGGGGGAAAAAAAAAAACCTTTTCAGAATGCCTATACAAAAGCTTATGTTATCTGCTTTGCTGGTTATAGTTTAATATTGTGCTCCGGATGATGTACTTAGACTATAGGAATTGATTCCCTCTTGGCTGTCTGCTCTGGAAAAATTGCAGTTAGCCTTAGTCTTTTGTTTTTGCTGGTCTTTTCTACTTAGCAGCCCTGTATTGTCACTGTAAAATTGGTAAAATCATATGATGAAATAAAATTCATTTAATACTGAGAAAACGTAATCTGATGTTGCAACAGAAGGTGCTTTTTTTTTTTTCCTGTTTGAGAATTCAGGCAGAACTGAGGTGGAATTTAAATTAATTTTGCTTCAGGGGTACCCTGAGAATGCTACCTGTTACCTTTTTTCTATACTATGTTCCCTGATTTATCTTTAAATAGATATTTTTTTAACCTCAGTAATCAAGACCCTCCTTTCCCCATATATTTTTTTCAGACATAATTGGGTTTTACCTGAAGTGAACTCTTTAATGAAGAGAGCAGTATACAGCTGTAATACAAGCGTTGTCCTGAATAGCCTTTTAAAACTTAATGCTTGTCACTTTATCTTCTGCATTGGTGCTTATTGAGCAGATAGTTTCTGTTGACCTGCCTGAGATTTTTTCATGGCTGTTTGCTCAGTCCTGCAATGGTTAATGTGGAATAAGTTCTGTGTGGTCTTTTCAGCTCACATTATCTTGCATTGCCTGATCTGATAGCTGTATGTCGGTATATTGCAGGGTTGATTGATTATCTTTGTCTCAAATTCTTCACATCCTTTCAGTTCTAACTAATCTATACAGCGTGGCTATCTGCAGGTCCCCTTTGTGCTTCCATAAGTGATCTGGAGAAGGGTGGCTATTTCTGCAGCAAACTTGGATAATGATGCATAGAGCAATGGGACATCATATTTATTTATTTATGTATTTATTTGATCCTAGTCTTTCTAGTGAACCTGAGACAAAATGTTCTGGTTATGTTTCTCTTCATGCGAATCTTTATCAGACAGGCACTGAAAATCCAAATTATTAGTGTCTGTCATTTGTCAGTCCTTCAGTATCTGTTCATTTGACTTGTCAAGGGATACTAAACTAAATAAGAGTTTCCTTTGGAGACTATAATTTCTTTGTCATTTAGTTACTGAGTTCTGGTTCTCAAAATCTTTGGTTACAGACTTTTTCAAAAACAGACATAATTTACATTATTGACCATCTCTCTGGCTTCTTTTGTAGAATATGTTTTTGCTAGTAGCGAATGAGTTCCTCCTTAAATGCATTCAGAACACTTATTGAATGTAGGGAGATTTGTCTTCATTTTACTTGTATCATTTTTTAGCTTTCAAGTTTTAGATTTCAAGTTTTAGACTTCAAGTTTATAACATAACTCAATTCTTATCTAAGTAACGTATTTTTGTTTGTTTGTTTTCTCCTTCCACTCTTTGTTGCAGCTACTACCCTGGTCAGTGTGAGTGGGTATATTGCCCTGGAGATGCCATATCTTCCGTTGCAACATCTGAGAAGAGCACAGGAAAAATATTCATATATGATGGACGAGGAAATAACCAACCACTTCATGTTTTTGATAAACTCCATACATCCTCTCTTACTCAGATACGATTGAACCCTGTCTACAAAGTAGTAGTGTCTGCTGACAAGTCTGGAATGATTGAGTACTGGACTGGCACTGCTCACGAATATAAATTTCCCAAGAATGTGAACTGGGAGTATAAAACAGATACTGATCTATATGAATTTGCTAAATGCAAGGCATACCCGTCCAGTATAAGTTTTTCACCTGATGGCAGGAAAATGGCCACTCTTGGGTCTGACCGAAAAGTTAGAATTTTCCGGTTTTTGACGGGGAAGCTGATGAGAGTCTTTGATGAATCTCTGAGTGTAAGTTTGGTCTTGCTTCTGGTTTTTTGAGGCTTTTTCTCTACTTGCTTGAATATATTTACCAGCACATTCACCTAAGTTATCATCTGTTTCTAAAGCTGAGCTTCCTTGCTATACTTTTCTTGCAGAAAGGTTTTTCATGTTCTCTTCCTTGTCTCTTGTATTGCCTTGCCCCAAAATTATTTCATACTGATTCATGTTGGTTACATAGTGAAACTGAGTTGTTGATTTTCATCTGTGTTTTCATACTGCTAGATTACTTTTTACTAGAAAGCAATTATGGAAAATGCCCATTTCAAATAACACAGTAATTAATTAAATATGTCATCTTCTAAGAAATTTGTTAGACAGCTTCACGCTTCCCTTCTTTGCTTAAGCCTAGTACTACAGCATGCCTACTGTGTTGTTAAAATAGAGTATTGCTTGTGTTTATTAATTCTTCCGTTAAGTTTGAGTGCAGTAGTCTCACTTGAATTCTTGTATTTGCTAAGCATGTGGAACAGTGTTTTGCTGGATCAAAAGTTTAAAATATGTTCATATAATGGTGATTTTTTTTTCTTTTTTTTTCTGTAGATGTTTACTGAACTTCAGCAGATGAGACAGCAACTACCAGACATGGAGTTTGGCCGACGTATGGCAGTTGAGCGTGAGCTGGAGAAAGTGGATGCAGTAAGATTAATTAATATAATTTTTGATGAAACTGGACACTTCGTTCTCTATGGAACAATGCTGGGCATTAAGGTCATAAATGTAGAGACTAACAGGTAAGTTCCAATGGCAGACATTGAGATAAATAAGTTTGTTTCAAAGTCTACATTCAGTCAAGTTTATAGTATATTTAAAACTTGATATGACTATGGGTGTCTTAATCTTTTGTTGTTGTTATTTGTGAGCCTTACATTAGACTGTAGATAAGATATTCCCATGCTTTTTAATGAGTTGTTGCCATTTAAAGCTTAGTAAAATGAGGAGAAAACATGGCAAGCATATTTGTATTAAAAGTGTGTAATCAAGTCATCTCTGGCTAACTGGATGTGATAACATGAAGTAAATGTGGATCATGCAGTTGGGATTTTATTGCATAAGGAGGCTGACTGGTACATTAAATAGCAAGTTTGAATAGAGAAGCATCAAAAACAACTAGTAAAAAAATATTTTGAGAGGGTTTTGGCATTGTGCTTTGAGTGTTGCAGTCAGAAAGGAGACATTCTCTGACCATGAGCAGCTATTCACACCTTTCTATGTCATGTACTTCAGGTGTATTCGTATCTTGGGAAAACAAGAGAACATCAGAATGATGCAGTTAGCTTTGTTCCAAGGAGTAGCAAAGAAACATCGTGCTGCAATCACTATAGAGATGAAGGCATCTGAAAATCCTGTTCTCCAGAATATCCAGGCAGATCCAACAGTAATCTGCACAGCTTTTAAAAAGAATAGGTTTTACATGGTATGTGTGGTTTCTTTTTAAAGAACTCCATTCTTGTATTAATGTTTTCTCTGTGTTATTTTTTCTTTTTGTCCTTGCACCTTTCCAGTGCTTTTTGTCTTGAGTATTTGCAAACACAACTTTTCCAGAGGAGTCCCTTTATATTGCAAGTATATTCTAGGATTTTTAGCTTGAACTAGCTCTAAATTGACTAGAAACAGCTTTAATTTTTTCATTATTGCTCAAGCAGTTAAATAAACTTGGATGGGTTTGGCTTTCTAAATTACAGTTCTCCGAGAAGGTTATACGTTTTTGTTGTGGTTGAAAAAAAAACTTACATAAGCACATTTAAAAAACTTCACCAGATCTTATACTGATAAAGAAACAATAATTAACTGTATGTATAAAGTATGTAATAAAAATTAATTAATTTCAGAGCAGCATTGGGACTCAGTAGCACCAAGGACATTATGGGCAACTAAGACGAGTCATCTTCCTGTTCACAATTTAGGTTTTAGGTGAGATGTAATGAATAAGCCAACAGAGCAGCAGTTCCACAGTAGTTAGTAGTTGTTCTGAGATGTGATCACCATGGAGGCTAGAGATCAGTCTGTCTGTTGTTACTTGTGCTTGAATTTGGTTGTGTGTTCTGTTGGAGCAAGATGGTATACTTTCTAAAGCTTTGCATGGTTAATGTGTAGTATATGATGGAATATACTACTATGAACAATTTGACAAGTGAGGAGGAAAAGTTAGACAAAATCTGGAAACATTACTCACTGTTAGAGAAAACGTGACTATATGCATGCAGAAAGATTAGTGGTTGTCATTTGATACACTCAGTGAAGCAGATGCTAGTGTACTCATAGATTTATTCTGTTTTCCTGTAAGTACTACAAAAATTGCATTTCTGAGATTTCTCCTGTTTTGAGTAAATTTGCTGATCCTCTGTAGTTTTGTATTAATACAGTATTGGAACAAGAGGATTTAGTTTGACTTTGTAGTGAAACTAAAAGTTCTGTGATGAAAGCTGCCAGTTTTGTCTGAATATAACAGAACAAATTGATACTCTCGATTTTTTTGTTTTTTTTTAAAAGAAAAGATGCTAAACGACTGTGGGCTTTCTGTTGAAAAAGGGAGGACATTTAAAGACAACAGATCATGAAGTTACTTGGATTTACATGTAGTTGTACTGGAATTTGTGACTGTGGAAATGCTGGTAATGCACAATACTGAAATGCAAGAGTAAATGTCTATGGATTCTCTTCCTACATTTCAAATCTAATTGGGTGTTTAGCATGTTGAATAATCACATTGATATCTTGGGTGCAGAGCAGTGTGTAAGATAAGGGGAAAAAAGAGAAAACAGTTAACCTTCTGTTCTCTTGTTCTTCAGTTTACTAAACGTGAACCAGAAGATACGAAGAGTGCAGATTCCGACAGAGATGTGTTTAATGAGAAACCTTCTAAAGAAGAGGTCATGGCAGCCACTCAGGCAGAAGGTCCCAAAAGAGTTTCAGACAGTGCCATCATCCACACAAGCATGGGAGATATTCATATCAAGCTTTTTCCTGTTGAGTATGTATCTGGCAGTTTTTCTGTTACTTTGTTTTTTCCTTCCTTGTGTGTTTTTTTTTTTTTTAGTGGCAGTATGCAAGACTTACATTTCAAGTTAGGAATAATTCTTTTCTTCCCCTTTTTCTACTGTCTTGCTTTCTGACAGTTTCTTCATACATCAAGCTAGGAACGTGACTCGTGACAAACACAGATAAAGTAGGGTAAAAATAGGCCTAAATAACAGTTGGGGGCATGGGATTTTTTTTAATTATTTCTTCTTTCATTTAATTATTGGTTTAGGGGGGATTATTCCTTTCTTGACTTTTGTTCTTTCTTTAAACTGCACATGTGGCTAGGTCATGATGCTCTTCTATGTAAGCTACATATTACTGTGAGGCACTGCTGTTGATGATTCCATCTTGAGAAAGAATGATGATGTTGGCAGCAGCAGCAGTAGATTTGGCAGTAGGTCTGTGTAAGCCAGAGGAATAGTAGTTTGCAATTTCCAGATGTGGCCATTGTACCACATTTTATGTTACTGCAGCTCCTTCAAGAGCAACATAACATTTATACCAGTATAAATTAGTATATTATAGTAAATTATATACTCTATATATATATAAATTATATATAGTGCTCTATATATCCAAAACGAGGCATGTAATTGAAAGAGTTTTATGCTAGACAATTGCTAAAGTTAGTCAGCATCTCTCCTTTGTGATGCTAATATATGCAAAGATTTTGTTAGAAACCAGTAAATGTATATAATATATTGCTATACATTGAAACTTAAAACTGATTAAGTATAGCCCATGCTTCTCCAAAATCAAGTTAATGTTTTGTCATAAGGCACAGGTAAGGCAACACAACCTCAGTTCTACCCTGCAGGGCTACTAGTCTCTCATTGCTCTCTTCACCAGTGTCTCCTTGCATCGAGCCCTAGTTTCTGAGCTTTGAATTTAAAATCTCTGTAAGACGAATGTGATTAAAATTTAAAGAAGAACATACAGGATGTGCCCTTAAATCTTTGGCTGAGTGCTCATGGAATAAAGGTGTGAAGGACTATATGCAGCAGGAACTGGGACTAATCCTGTCTGTTCCATTAGTTATGCCATTGGTGCTCTGTTTCATGAGACGGTTTAGAGAATTGCCAAGCCCAAGCTGATGTTCCTTGTCACAGCTAAAGTAACTACAGCTACGGACTCAATTTAGCTATATTCTCATTTGCTGGGAAAATGTCCGTGACTGTGTAAACCTGACAACTGATCCATTTATAAAGGTAGTGAAAGAGCTATCACAAACCATTTTCACTGGTAGCAAATCTCTTGGAAGTAAAAATCAAGTCACAAAGGTGAAGTGTTTTTTTGGTTTTTCCCTTTATTCCATCAGTAATATTCCACCTCTTCACCCTGCTTCCAAACAATGTTTGTGAGTAGTTTCAGAGGGGGATAACTGACTGCTGACTGCAAGTTCTATAACATTGTAACATCGTATTTTTAGATTTTACTTCTGATATGCAACACTGCACACCTTACATGTATAGCTTAATAGAATTACAGAGGTAAAAGCGTGAAAAACTTTCTGCTTATAGAGCATACACCCCTTAATTGATTTTGTAAATAAACTATGTAAGTAGAAAGCTGGGAAAGGAATGTGTAATCAGTGGTGCCTTGAACTAGGCTTTGAGAAAAGAGATTTGGTTCCTGACTATTGTGGCTTAACTCCAGCTGTCAACTAAGCCCCACACAGCTCTCGCTCACTCCCCCCCCCCCCAGTGGGAAGGGGGAGAGAATCAGAAGGGTAAAAGTGGGAAAACTTGTGGGTTGAGATAAAGACAATTTAATAGGTAAAGCAAAAGCTGCACATGCAAGCAAAGCAAGGGATTCATTCACCACTTCCCATGGGCAGGCAGGTGCTATCAACACTGCTGCTGCCTTCCTGTGTAATCATGCAACTTTGTACTCCTCTCAATTTTTTTTGCATCCAGCTCTGGATTTGAGGAGGTGGGGATTTGCTTTTTTCCTTGTTTGATGAAAGCCCTTTTTACAACATGCTGAAACACTGCTCAGTACAGGATCTTAGTCTCAGCTGAAATCTTCATGGCCTTGCCACCATACAAGTAAATATTTATTCTAGCCTGTATTTTCTGCTACATTATCTTAGGTGCCCCAAAACGGTGGAAAACTTCTGTGTGCACAGCAGAAATGGTTATTACAATGGACACATATTTCACCGAATCATCAAGGTAACTTGTAAAAAGTTCATTTTTTTGTTGGTTTAGATAATGTACCTCTGTGGTTAGTCCTCTCTGTTAATCCTTTCATTTCCCTTTTGCACAAAGGATTTCTGGAATGGCTTCAGAGTTCCCTGTAAAGTCTGAACAACTCCAAGGTTCTGAACAGCTTTATCACATACTGGTTGTTCAATAGTTGTTCTGCAGCTGACAAGGTGGAAGAAATCTGAAAATTGAGAGAAAGATCAATTCTGCAATCCTGCTTGAACTAAGACTGTTTCATGCCAGAAGGCATTTCTTCTAAGGCTGCTTTATTTCTGTTGTGCAGGAATCAAGCAGATACAGCCTAAGTGTTTGCAGAAGGTACAGATAGTCAGGTTTCAGTGCTTCACTAGCAGGAACAGTGAGTAAGCTTATTTCTTCACAAGTACTCGATTATCACTTAAAGAAGCCCCGAATGTTTTGTCCCTTATCCACAGCATTTTAACACATTGTCTTGAAAGGTTTGAAGTAAGTTTGAAAAAAAATGTCACCTGGCATGAAACACTTTTGCTTACTTACTCTATGCAGTGATGTAATAACATTTAATTTTTATGCAGGGTTTCATGATCCAGACTGGTGACCCAACTGGTACAGGCATGGGAGGTGAAAGTATTTGGGGAGGAGAATTTGAAGATGAGTTTCATTCAACTTTACGACATGACAGACCATACACACTCAGCATGGCTAATGCAGGACCAAATACCAATGGATCCCAGTTTTTTATAACAGTAGTGCCAACTGTAAGTAATAGTAAAAGCTCAATTTCAGACTTGAGATGCTAACTAGATAGTAAAAATGCATTTTTTTCTGATGGAAAAAGGAACACACTAGTACTATCTGAATAATCTTTTCATGTTGTTTTGCAAATAGATGCTGCACACGATGTAGACTGTGTAGGCTTTGCTAACACCATCGTTTAAGGAAGAGAGAAGTATTTTTGTCAGTTGTGATCAAGAGGTCTTTTGCCTTTAGTTGGAGTAAGGGCAATAGCAAATTCATAGTAAATCAGACATGTTTGCAATTGTGTATTACTAGGGTATTTTATGTTAATATACTTAGAATCATAGAATGTTTGGGGTTGGAAGGGACCCCTAGAGGTCATCTAGTCCAACCCCCCTGCAGTGAGCAGGGACACCACTAACCAGATGAGGCTGCTCACAGCCCCATCTAACCTGGCCTTGAATGTTTCCAGGGATGGGGCCTCCACTGCCTCTCTGGGCAACCTGTTCCAATGTTTCACCACCCTCATTGTAAAGAATTTCTTCTTTATAGCCAGTCTAAACCTACCCTGTTTTAGTTTAAAACCATTACCCCTTGTCCTGTCACAACTGGCCCTGCTAAAAAGATTGTCCCCATCTTTCCTATAGGCCCCCTTTAGGTACTGAAAGGCTGCAGTCAGGTCTCCCTGCAGCCTTCTCTTCTCCAGGCTGAACAAGCCCAGCTCTCTCAGCCTGTCCTCACAAGAGAGGTGCTCCAGCCCTCACATCATTTTAGTAGCCCTCCTCTGGACCCACTCCAACAGTTCCATGTCCTTCTTGTGCTGAGGGCTCCAGAGCTGGACACAGTACTCCAGGTGAGGTCTCACCAGAGCTGAGTAGAGGGGCAGAATCACCTCCCTTGACCTGCTGGCCACACTTCTCCTGATACAGCCCAGAGTACAGTTGGCCTTCTGGGCTGCCAGGGCACATTGCTGGCTCATGTCCAGCTTTTCATCCACCAGCACCCCCAAGTCCCTCTCGGCAGGGCTGCTCTCGATCCTTTCTTCCCCCAGCCTGTATTGATACTGGGGGTTACCCCGACCCAGGTGCAGGACCTTGCACTTGGCCTTGTTGAACCTCATGAGGTTCACACAGGCCCACCTCTCCAGCCTGTCCAGGTCTCTTTGGATGACATCCCGTCCTTCTGGTGTGTAAACTGCACCACTCAGCTTGGTGTCATCCGCAAACTTGCTGAGGGTGCACTCGATCTCGTGTCGTTGATGAAAACATTAAACAGCACCGGTCCTAGTACGGACCCCTGAGGGACACCACTTGTCACCGGTCTCCCTCTGGATGTGAACATCCAGCCAGTTCCTTATCCACCAAACAGTCCACCCATCAAATCCATATGTCTCCAATTTAGAGAGGAGGATGTTGTGGGGGACCATGGTGTCAAAGGCTTTGCAGAAGTCCAGATAGATGACATTCATTGGTTTTCCCTTGTCCACTGTTGTTGTCACACCATCATAGAAAGCCACTAGGTTTGTCAGGCAGGACTTGCCCTTGGTGAAGCCATGCTGGCTATCTTGAATTGTCTCCCTGCCCTCCATGTGCCTTAGCATAGCTAACAATTGAAAAGGTGAGTTTAAATGCATATGAATATGTATTAGCTACATTCTAATATTTACTTACATGCTAATATTTACATGGTGTTAAGTTTCATAGGCTGAAGATATAAAGGCCAGGTCAGTCTCTTTCAGGTTTGGTACCTAACCTACATTTCTGCTTTCTATTTTAATATGCTTTTTTCTTTCTCCTGTGCTCTCTAACAGCCATGGCTGGACAACAAGCACAGCGTGTTTGGACGGGTGACTAAAGGAATGGAAGTTGTTCAGAGAATCTCAAATGTAAAAGTTAATCCCAAAACTGACAAGCCCTATGAGGATATCAGCATCATTAATATCACAGTGAAGTAAGCCAGGAGTTGAAGGTTCCAGCTTAAAGCAGAAAAAACTTGGCACGGTGGGACCCAAAAAGAACAGAAACATTTTTGATAATTCCTAGATAGAAGAAGTGCCAGGACAGAGCAATCACCAGTCCTACTATTTTTAATGTACCTAAAGTGCCCTAAGTCTGTATTTCTGGTAACTTTCTATTTTAAAGTAAAAACATCTGCATGTTTCTTACAAAGTCTGCTGGTATTCTTGCATCTCTTCCGTGCAAGACTGAAGATAAAAACCCATGCCATGTTTCATGACTGTGATTTTATAAAATGGAATCAGGGTATAGTTTGTAACTTTTGCATGTTTATTTTTTGCATCTTTCATATCTAATTAATCCTTTTCACATTATTGAAATCTTTGACAGAGGAAAAGGTCAGAAGTCCTAAGCTGAGTAAACTCTTCAGTCACCTGTACATGCATCAAAAATTAGGTTAAGGTATGATACTGTTTGCTATAAGGTACATAATCTACCTCTGCTCTTTAAAAATGGTTGTGTAGATGTCTTCTGTGTCCAAGAGCAATGATCAGCTTTTGGAATGCCAGTGTGTAAAGTCCTATGCAACTTGTTTGGCACTGCCAATAATGTTTTTTTTCTTTCCATGTTTGCTGTCTCATTATTTTAGCCTAGGGAGTCTGTTTCTGGCTTCATTTTTACCTAAAGTCCTACAAACATTACTACTTCTAGTGAAATACTTGGTTTAAAATAAATGATGGCTATCATCTCAACTAAGCTTACATGAAGTGTTTCTGATGCAGTTCTCAACAAAATGTCAGACTTGTGAATCTCTGGCTAGATAAGGTCCTGCTACTATAAGTTAAGTCTTCTCTAAATACAGTAACATTAACATTGACTGTTTATGTTCACATAGCACCACAGCACTCATACAAGAATGAGGAGTTTACAATTCTGGTAACTACATTCATGAAATGAGATGTGATGCATGCTAATCGCATTCAGGCCCTCCTACCACTAGGAAGCTTATCTTCAGTGATCAATAAGAAGACTTCTATTCTGAGATGACCTTAACAAAAAAAAAAAAAAAGCCAAGTTTATTAAAATTCACTCTCAAAGTTTTAGATACTTTTATTGAAAAGAATTCATTTTCTGGGCAACTCAAGTTGTAGCAGCTCATTGGTTCCACTACAAAAGCCATTTCTTTCAAGAAATCTTTATATAACTTCTACACCTACTCCAGCAGTTCAGAATCAGAACTACCTCAGAACAAAACCCTCATCTACCACATAGGCCACAATAAAACTGAAGGTAGCATACAGTAAGACCATATCAAGTGATAAAACATTATTTTTCAGTTAGCCTAGACAGAGCTGAGATTCTTTAAAGAAAGCCACAACACAGTCACGGGATCTTGTATTTCCTCAATTTCACAGTTAAGTCAAAGTCCTATGAAAAGTTAATCAGTCTTTTCAAATATTCCACAAAGTAATGCTTGAGTGAGTTCTAGTTGAGGAAATATTCCAATTACATATTGCGTAAATCAGTACACTAAAAACTAAAGTTCAATAAAACTGGTGAAACAAGCTTAAATTTATAACTGAAGCAGTTTATATGTAGTATTAATTTATAATACAAATAAACCTCTTAGTGTACCTGTTTACACTGAAGAGTTCACAGACAAATGCAATACTTTCACAGTTACTTCAAGTTACCTTAAATAAATTCCATTTAAAAACACTTTTATGGTAGCATTCCACATGTCACAAGCAATCCTTTGTACTCAAAAATATGCATGAATGAGAATTTTTCCTCTGCCTTCAAATGTAATGTTGCAAAAAACCACCAAACTGGTCACCTTGCACATTTTGAAATAGGAGTAGATCTATATACTAAAAGGCTTGTACAACTGAAGCATAAGCCAGCTAAAATAACATTACAGAATCGGGATTTTTCTAAAGAATGCATGTCTTCTCTGTTAAAAATATTCCAGGAAAAGGTACCTACCATGCTTAGCAGAATTTGTTCATATTTTAAAAAGAGCTAAGAAGGGACAATCAGCCCTAACTAGGTCTGGGACTGGTCTGCAGTATGGGCTAAGCAGATGCTCAAGTCAGAGCAGCCAGCTGTCTGTTGTGCAAGAACTTACAGGCGGGGAAGCATGAACACTTTTCAGTTCAGTAGGTGCAAGAAAACACCTTTCACTCTGTTGTAAACTGTTCCCAAATCTATCAGATTCTTTCTCAGTACCTATGTACATACATAGGCGTTGAAGCCCATTTCACAAACATTTAACTACTTCAAAGCTTAGTGTTCTTTCAGCTACTATTCAAGTCATTAGACTTGCTGAATCTGGAGCTGCATTTAATGCTATTTACATTAAATTTAAGTAAGAAGAGAAAACTACAAGTAAGTGTCATTGAGGAAGTAGTTAACTGCTTACTCTTGAAGAAAAGTGCAAATGTACTAAATTATTTGTTTATACATTCTTGGCTTAGCTAAGGTATGTAGTGGGAAAACAAAATTGATAATATTACAGTAAAAGCCATAGCCACAGATAATGGGATATACTTTTTGCCCGGTGAGGTTCAGAGCTCTCACAGGCAAACATGCTTTTTAGTGTGGCAAAAATATTTACCCTTCTGTGAAACGACACTGCTCACTTCCACTCCCTGGTTCTCCCGATTCACCTCTATTACAGTAAGAAAAGTGATGATATGGAGTTTTGATCTGTTGGCCATGCTCTTACTGACATGAAGAGGTCCACAGCACGGCTTCTTCAACTGGCAATGGCTGTGCAATTAAAAGAGGGCAGAAGATTCTGGTGCGCATACCAGACAGATAAAATTGTTAGCAGAGTTGCATGTGCAGCCCAAAAAGAGACATCACTAAGTCGTTGCAACCTTGTCTAAATTTAAACAGCACTACACCCATATTTCAGGGGTTTGTGAATGAGTAATCTTTGAAAATAGAGGCATAGGTGACAGTTCCATGTAGAAGATGCAATAAGAATTGAAAATCTAATTATGGAAGGTCTATATCACATTTTACCATCTGCTCTTCTAAGTAAGAGTTATAATTAGTGTACACTGCTTTTACATTGTATTATTTAATATTTTAAGGCCACTAACAATCTGGAAGCATGACTTCTACATAAGAGTACATAGCTGGATTGACATTACACCACACTACTTCTTTAAGAAGCTTTTTGGTTTTTTAAACTTCATTTGACTTCTTGAGGAGTAAACTTAATCTCTAAAGGCAAGGTTATGTCCTCAAGCACGCACAAAACACTTTCACCTCAATATCACTATAGTCTGTCCACAAATAATTTAGCATGTGTACAATTAATAAAATACCCAACTAACCCCCCCCAACTAGAAAATGACTAACTAAACAATGCCACAGCCCCTATCCCTGCAATGCTGTTCCCCATTTTCAGTTTTCTTTGCCCAGTTATGCTGCCTTTTGGTAACAAACAGGGAAGCTAATAAATAATGGGGGAAACATTTTCTTTTTGTGGTGTATTTGCATGTAATTTTCAATGCCACCTTTAGACGAATGCATTCTTTAGATATTAAAGAGTAGCACCATTTATTTCTGTCCAACAGACAGAGCTGGCTATTCTAATAACTTGACATGGATTTTGGAATAGTTTCCCGGGAAAGTATTTCTAAACTACTCAGAATTTTTCTGACGCCAATTAACCACTGTAACCTTGTTACAATTATTGGATGAACTTCAATGCATATTTTATCAGGGAAGAATTTTAAATTGTAATAACCAATTTCACAAAAAAGAGTTTCAAGGCACCCTTGTAATGAGCCCATTCCATTACTTGTAAATGTATCAAATTTCAAAAACACTATAACAGCACAAGTATACTGAACCAATTATCCCATGTAGGATAAAGACTCATATTTTTCTCTAACCACCAAGTTAAACACAGTCCCCTTTTCAGACAGCAGACCTGGCTACAACATCCTAAATCGTGCAAACGAAACAAAACAGTGAACCACAACCTTAAATTGCAGCTGCTGTAAAATTAAGCCACATCCAGGACACCAGCAGCCACTAACTGCCTCGAAAGCCAGTCCAATCCTTCATAAAGTCCTGTACCGCTTCGGGCATCACAACCCTGAATATACCAGCTACGGCCACAGCAGAGTTTGTGGAGACTCAGCAGTTCTGTGATTTCTTCCACTGAAAGCGCACCTGCTACATCCTGTGACAGAATCAGATATAGAGACTCAATTATTTTTCAGTACAAGGTTTGAAACATTTTATTTTTAACCAATGGCTTGGACTGAAGCTACAGATAACCTAAAAGCCTTCCAAAACAAAAGCCAAATAAAAGTTATGCATTTACTACTTGTTACCATAAAACAAAAACTGGTTGTTGAACCAACTAAGCACTCTAGCATCACTTATTTTAAGAGCGTTAAACATAAGGAAAACATCTATGTTTTATGCTTTTTGATACACAAACTGAGGAAAAGAATAACAGAGTGAAAAAAACCACAAGTACCTGTTTATTAGCAAAGATCAACAGCAAGGCATCCCGCAACTCCTTCTCTGTTAGCAATTTTGCAAGCTCACTGTGTGCTTCGCTGACTCTGTCTCTGTGACTGCTGTCAACAACAAACACAACCGCTACGAAAGAGAGAGATAAATGTTTTACACACATAAACTGTGTAAAATTAGCTTTCAGCTTACACTATTCTTTTTTTCTAGCAGTCTTCTACATGAAGTTTCTCAGCAACTTCAGTTTCAAATCCAGGAGGACTGAGAAATGCCTTACACACCTCTATGCTTTTGACAAAAATCTAGAATTCATCCTAAAACAGGGAAAGAAAGTCTGCAGTTTTTTGCCTAGTCTAACATAAAGGCTGTGATATTTTTAACTACTTGGGTCTAAAACCAGATTTACTATGTGTGGACTGAGTATCTCAGTTTAAACCATTTCTTGATCCATTTATATAATCAACTCCCACATGACTGTTCCAGTTTCCCTTAAATAGCTGTAAAATCTACAGATTCAGCCAATTCAATGCAGCTTCCTTCAGCTACAGACTACACACTCCAGAGAAGATTGCCACAGACCCAACACAGCAGCAGTAGATTTTACTATCCACTAGAGAGAGTAATCAAGATGCCAGAAAGACTGGAGAGCCAAGGAGGCAGACCTAGAGGACATAATTTAAACTCACGGCTTCTGCAGTGAAAAACACACCAATACCAAAACTAAACAAACCTTATTGCAGGTATGCACCAGGTTAGCTGCCCAGACTTGCTCGCCAAGATACAATTCTTCAAGGCAGACATGATTCCATGCTACTGGTGTTTACACAGTAAGTTTTAAGAGGACAACAGAAATCCCAAAATACAATTTTTAAAACTTTGAGAAGATGAACAATTTAAAATGTTAAAGTTTGCAATGAAGGCTGAAATAATGCACAAAGTAGGCACATAAACTGATGTTTGTCATTCCTAAGTATTACAGATAATTCTGAATGAATTAATGAAGAGGAACCCCTTTCTAAACTGGAAAACAACTATGGAGGATTTACAGAAGGACAGCATGAATTTCTAAGTGGGCACCACTTAGATCAATGTTTTCAGAATCAGTAATCTACTCTACGACCAGATATTACACAGCAATACTAAGTCAGAAGTTACAACTTTGTAGAATTTTTTAAGTTGCCAAGTAAAGACTCCTAAAGGCTGAGTATTTTCATTTCAAGTGCTATTTAAATTTCATACCTGGCAAGTACTACTTCTCACTATGCAAACTTTGGAACGCTGCACCTTGTCTGTTGTCAGCTAGAATCAGTTTACCAGAGATTCTAATTTTGTTTGGCTCCATGAACTGTCTGATGGATTTATGGAGAATGCACCTTTATCATGCAGCAGACACTATGACCAACTGGATTAAAATTTCTTCGCTCATGAATCTAGAAGCTGTACTTTGCAGTAGATGGACAATTTTCTACAGTTACAAATTATTTCTATTAATAATCTTTTTGGCTCTGAAATACAATCTAGAAGACAAAATACAGTTTAAAAGTTGTATCAGTCTCACCTTGTGTATTGAGATAATAATGTTTCCACAAGGGCCTCAATTTGTGCTTCCCTCCTACATCCCAAATAGTAAACTTCAAATTCTTGTATTCTACTGTTTCAACATTAAAACCTAAAATAGAAATATTAAAGTTTTATGGTCTTGTTCCGTATTAATATAAATTAATCAAATTCTACAGATAAGTCAAACATTCAGAAAAATCATATTTAAATCATTGCTACTAACCTATTGTTGGAATTGGCTGCATGAATTCATCTTGCTTTAACTTAAACAAAATAGTTGTTTTACCAGCTCCATCTAACCCTAGAGTGACAACCCGAATTTCCATTTTTGGTCCAATATGTACCCTGTTGTCCTGGAAGAAACAGTACACATGAAACAAGAGCAAGTTTAGAAAATTCAAATAAGAAAACCTTTATGTTTAAGATACTTATCTTGTCACTATTTGTAAAGTGATTAACTGGATGGACTCCAAAAATACAAGGCACAGTCACCAGTCTACCTCCAGCAATAATATAAACCAAAATACCTAATAATCTCTGCAGTGAGCCTGTAACTTCTGCCTGAGTTATCATATGCCTTTTAGAAAGACAGCCAATCTCATGCTGGTATGTCTGTACTTGATAAAATTTCAAATTCTTGCATTTCTCAGCTTAAACCACATGAGGAGTTGTTTGTAGCAATTAGTTAGAATTCTCTGACCAGAGAAAACTGTTGGTTTTGCAGCTTTTCCACTACGCTTTGTCACATTATTAATGCCCTCACCTACAGGATTATTTCCTTGCTGGAGGCTCCATAGCTACGCCTCTTCACCTCAAGCCACTTCCAAGCCTTTACCACATTACAACAGCAACATTATTAGCATTAAGCAGCAATCTGAAATAGTGAGGAAAAACAAACAGAAAACCACTGAGCCTTGCTTGGAGGCAAGGAAAGCGTATCAGCTTCCTATTTGTAGTTTAGACGAAGCTACCATGAGTATTGAATGAGCTGATGCCAACAATGCCATCAAGTGGTATTACTAATAATAAAAAGCAGCAAACTGTTGTAAATTTTAAAATAAACAACATAGGCTAAGATTACTGTGCAGCCCTGAAACGTATTTTGAAGTACTTAGAAATGCTACCTTGATGAAATACCAGAGTTTCAATCATCAGAACCATGTGGCAATCCATTTGTTTTCTTGCAAAATCCAGACAGCTCTGTGCTGGGCAGGCAAACAATACACAAAAACCTGTGTCTACTCCACACAGCTTTTTAGTTCTTCATACATTAGAAATGCTACTTATTAAGTGCAAAAATGCTACAACCTCTCCTGGTACAAGACCAACATGCACCCGTGTGACCAGATGTGTAAACATCTACATCATGTGACTTGAGAGAGAGACACATACAGAGGATCTATTATATAGCTGGATATATGTCAACACAACATGCAACTCCATTCTCCCCTCTGTCAGAGATGAAGTAGCAAACTGCCAGGATAATCAGTACAGACTAATTCAATGTCCTTATGCTATTGCAATCTCCAAGGAGAGTGAAAACACCTTGAGAAACTGCTTTCTAAAAAAAAAAAAAATAAAATTTAAAAACATTATGCAAATACCACAATGCAAAAGTCAGCAACATCACGATTGCAAGAGTCAGATCAAAGGTCCATGCAATCTAGCATGCTGTCTGAAACTAGGTAAAGATGGATATGCGTGAAAGTAAGGAACAGGAAAAGCACACAGTGAGAAATGCCCCAAAATACCCTCCCTGCGTCTAACAGCTTGCAGCTCATGGGCTTACTGAGCCAACTGTGCAGTTTCTGCAACTAACAGACCTTGACATATTATTTATCTATGAATCTGTCTGTCTGCTTCTTGAAACTGCAGATATTTAGGGCTCAGAAGATCCTTGGCATAGAACTCTGTAGGCTATTTGTTATGAAAAAATGACTTTATTTGAATCTGTGAAATAAACTTGTACAAGCTTAGCAGTTTCAGTGCTACAGCTTTGATACTACACAAGGCAGATGCTCCAAAACTAAAAGACTGAGTATTTGAAATTTGGGAAGTAAAACCTGAGACTTATTTGCTTTTTAATAAATTTCCCAAATTCTAGATTTCTGGATTCAGAGCTGAAGTTGCCAAATTCAGTGACAACTTTGCAACACACTATGTAATCAGAAAGGGTTATCTCCTTCCAGATAAGAAAAACCTGTGGGTAGATTCTTGGTAAGCACGTCAGCGGGAAAGGTGTGTAGGCAAAGAGAAAGAACACAAAGAAGTATGCAAAAGCCACTGAAAACTAAAAAATGCTATATGCCTCTAGCACCCTTTTCACATTCAAGCCTCAGTTCTGATTTTGTCTCAGATTTCTGGGGATGAATCTCCCCAGTTCTTCTCTGTGCCTGAAGGAAGGAGGAAGGAAAAGAGGCAGCTCTGGAATAGCTTTCTCACTGGAGGCAGCACCCCGCCTATGACCAGAGCTTGGTGACAGTGAGCCAGCCTGGCCATACTCTCAGGGCTCCACCAGAAGCACCAGTCACCTCTACAGCTCCCATGGCTGGAGGGCAGAGGCAGTGCTGGCCTCTGCAACTCGGAGCATCAGGGAAGTGGAGGAGATGAATGATTCTGTCAAATTTGGCCATCTGGCTACAGTTTGCATTCTGTAAGGTTTAGAGTGAAAACAGGTTGTTCTCAGTATCTCTGTACTCTCTCAGAAAAAATCAAAATGCAATCTGTGACCAACACCAAATTTCCACTTTTTGCGTGAGTAGTTCTGTAACTTCAGGAAGAACCCTGCAAGAAAAGTTCCTACTCAGAAAACAATGTATAGCACCTGCAGTATGAATGAGAAACAACTGACCATTGATGATCACAGCTAGAAATTGACAGATGAAAAAAAAAAAAATCTCTGCTTCAACCATATCAGCACCTTTAACCAAAAATGTTATTTAAAAAATCTGTCCAGTAAAACCTCTTTGTGTCTGCATTTCTGGCAGGTGCGTAACTTGATAACATACTTAAAAACAGGTGAACTGACTTCTGTTCAAGCAAACCTTGGTGTTTTCTTAAATCTCAGTACAGAAAGTGCACAAGAAAAAACTCACACAACTATGATCTCTTGGTTTTTGTCTTTGTCCTTTGCCATTGTTAAGAGATTTGTTGATGTGACAAAAGCTGGATACAGCTTTACCTAGACAGTGTTAAGAGCTTTTCCTCTGACAGATTACTGTCTTCTTGGGTACTCTTGGTGTTGGTACGGGTTAGCATCTCTAAGGAGATGGATGCTTTCCAGGGATTCTGTCCCAGTCTTTGTTGATGTTAGAAATTCAATTTTTTCCAAACAATTTGGAAATTCAAATATACTGAAGTTACAAAACAAATTTTTGCTTCAACAGCAACAGTTTAATCCTCAGTTTCATGTCAGCAACAACATTCTATTCCTCTTCCACCCACGCAGGGCCAAAAAAACCCATAAATTGAAGTGCTTCTTGCTCTTTAGTTTCAAACTTCAGAGTTTCAAACTCTCCTACATGACAATTACCAAACTCCAAATAATTTAATCCCTTTCAAAGAATAGGTGTTATTGAAACTATATTAAAACAATTAAAAAACCCCCTACTTAGAACATTAATTGTGTCTAAACTATCAGTGAATACAAAGCAACTATAAGACAAATTACCATTTAACAAATTGAAAGAAACACATTATTTTTAATATTAAAACTTGAAAGTTGTAACAGCATTATTGCATTTAAAAATAGGCATGCAATTTTCAGGAAATAAAATAATAATCATTCTGCAAAAGTTATGCTGTCCTCAAGAAAAACCCCAAAATATTAAAAACAAAGGGTAGACGCCTGGTCTGAGTTGAATGTACAACAACTTAGGGGTGGTTCCAAAGAAAGGTTTTTCTAGAATTCACAAATACTTTTACATATGTAGAAGAAAGCAACTCATGTTCAAACAAAGCTACTGATGTAGTCAACATCAAACAGATGTTTCTCACACTAATTACAACAGCAGAGTGGTTTTGTCAAATACCAGATGGCACTCATATGATAAGACACTGTGGCTCTAACTGATACTGAACTGCCTAAATTTGCTGCAACAAATACAGCGTCATAATGAACATATATTATTCCTGCTTTCTTTTAAATGAAATTTGGGACTTCATAAAGTAGATAGCTATACTTTCATGAGATTAAGAATACCTTTGTAAAAGTGACAGGTATGCTAGCATCCAGCTGTACGTGATCTGCAAGTTCTGTAAACTGCTGCTGCTGTTTCTGTAATGTCTCTAGCAATCTTGTAATTTCCTGTTTGGCCAACACTACTCTGCAGTCATCCTAAACAAAGAAAACAAAAGCATGCTTTTCCTTTAGTAATTTACTTAAAATAACCAAACACAATGTAAGTATGATGGCTGAAAAGAAAGCATTTTAAATAGAAATACTCTAAGTTAAAGAAACTAACATGCACAACATAGATTTATTTAAAATTGCAGTATAAATGCGAAGGCCTTGTCATTCTTCCTTAGTACTAATAGATACTTAATGGTTCTGCAGTTTTAAAAAACTTTTTCTTTGACCTCCCTTGGTCCTGTAGGAATAAGAATATAAATTATAAGACTGTGCTGATTTCAACTGGGACAGACTTAATTTTCTTCTTAGTAGCTGGCATAGTGCTGTGTTTTGGATTTAGTAGGAGAATAACATTGATAACTCACTGGTGGTTTAGTTGTTGCTGAGCAGGGCTTACACCAGTCAAAGACTTTTCAGCTTCCCCTGTTCTGCTAGGTGCACAAGAAGCTGGGAGGGGTCACAGCTGGGACAGCTGTCCCCAACTAGCCACAGGGCCATTCCATGCCATATTATGTCATGCTCAGCATATAAGGTGGGGGAAGAAGGAAGGGGAAGATGTTCAGAGTGATGGAGTTTGTCTTCCCAAGTCACCGTTACATGTGATGGAGCCCTGTTTCCCTGGAGATGGCTGAGGACCTGCCTGCCCATGGGAAGTAGCGAATTAATTCCTTGCTTTGCTTGTGTGTGTGGCTTTTGCTTTCCCTATTAAACTGTCTTTATCTCAACCCATGAGTTTTCTCACTTTTACTCTTCTCATTCTCCCCCCCATCTCACTGTGGGGGGAGTGAACAAGCAGCTGCGTGGGACTTAGTTGCCAGCTGGGGTTAAACCATGACATAAGAGACAGTAATACAATATATAAAGAATATTTATATCATTCATATATCATTCCAGCAGCTGGAATACAGCAGCTACTTTGTAGCATACAGCAACACACTCAACACAAAGATATTAATATCTACCCATTAACGATGGGAAGATTTGCAGTTAAAAGTACATCTGAATAAGAAACCAGACACTAGCTTTAAAAAAATTTAAAAAAAACAGAAATAACACATTAACGAAGTAATTCCTCACATTCAGTTTACTGTTTGCTACATATACTATTTATTTCTTGCTATGACTAAATTAAGTGAGTAATGGACCAACCAGATACCCTCATATAGCCACTTTCTTCACACATTTAATATGTTGAATTACCTGTATTATAAGTGCTACCAAAAGTTACTTAGTTCTAGAACATTTTTTCCTACCATCTCATATGACAACTACCTTCAAACACCTATACTGGTAATTGGTATGTAGGTAAAATAATTTCCATAAATCTTATAGGTTTTTCGCTTCAGTTTGATCTCTCCTTCCCACTAACCTCACAAATAACCAGAAATTACTTTAGACAAGAGAATCACACCACAGGATTTCCAGCAACTGGAAGACTTGATGCTTTTGTACTGATTATGCTTGTCTAACACTCCCTTAGTAATGATTACGTCAATCTCATGTTATATCATTATTGTCTTAACTTTGCAAAGGAAATAAAAATGAGAAGTACCATCTAACATTTTAGTTTGTAGACTAAACTTAATTTGCAGTTCTACGTATCTTGACATACGTTGCAGCTCACTTGCCAACCTACCTGTTGTAAAGTCTTTTCGCAATGAAGGCAAGCTGTTGAAACCTGTGACAAGAGGATGGTCATGTCTTCTTGCTGTTGCCTAAGCCAAATCAACTTCTCTCTCACGTGAGCATCAACAACACTAAGAGCCATTTCCTCCTGACGACAAAGGGTTTCATGAAGATCAGAAAAATAGGCTCGGACACATGAGCGAGCGTTCTCTGCAGTCCCTGGTACCTACAGTGTTGCAGTCAGAAGATCCAGAAGATTAAGGACACCAGTTGATTCCAGAAGTACATTTTTTAATTTATTCCAGTTTCTAACTCATGTTCACATCTGCTTGGCTACATCACAGTTCAAGTCCCAGCTATACAGAAAGTCTTATCAGCCCTAAGACCAAGATCCTCCAAGAAGTTACTCCAGTAATCAAGTATCTTACTGGTATGTACACACACCTTACTAAAAACGACCAGGGAAAAAAGCCTCAGTAGTATCACAGCACCTGAGAACAGATGCAGTCTGTCACAGTACTTCAATACTGTACTAATAAGCAGTTACAGCTTTCCCTACTGCCTCCCTCTTTTCATGTAGCCTAAAAAACACTCTAACAGATACAAGTTCCCCTCTGTCTGCTGGCTTAAGCCTCAATACCAACTTGGTAGGAATAAGAATTTAAGGTCTTGTCTTATAAAACATATGTATAATTTTCAAAGAAATTCCCTATCTTGGTTATTACAAAAAGCAAATATTCTGTGAATGTGGGGGAAAAGAAAAAAACATACATGTTCAGTATGGGCCATTCCAACTCCATCTTCAACTATTTGTTCTCCTCCTTCTATGTGCTGAACAATTCCAACTAATTTTCTGGAGTAATCTGAGATTTCTTCTGTGAAAGTTCTTATACAGTGGGCCATGTCTAAAATGGATGCACGAATCTGGTTTGCTTCTGGTTCCAAGACAGAATGCTATTAATTAAAAGCAACATATCAAAGATCAATCATAAATATCTTCCTTAATCATCTTTTCTATTTTACTACATATTTAATATATAAATGTGAGTTTATGTGTATATGTACACACACATATATAGGAAAGGCAACTAAGAATTTAAAGCCATCTTGCAATTTAAAATGCAATCAGGAGTTACAGATTATGCTGAGACCAAGATAGGCATTTAGCAATTACACAAGTAAACATACACATTTGCCTGTTTACCATAATCAATTACAAAAAAGAAGGGTGGTTAAACTGCACCAGGTTGGTGAACCTAGTGTTTACATGATAACAACTTTCAGAACTGATGACTTGATGCTGTGAGAAGTTCAGAAAAGCATCAGATAAAGGGACTGTCCACCTTAATATATAAATAACTTATTGTGGTCTTAGAAATAATGGTTTTTTTCTTGTAATTTTACCATTCCAGTTATCTGAAATGAAGGGACAATGAAAGAACAGCATGAAGTTACTTCTATAAAGACATATCAAGAATCTACCATCCTTTCTTGATAATATTTTGTACTTTACTTGGATAAATAATTATGCAAGCCACCCCAAGGCATAACTAGAAATGGATTATTAGCAGTACCTTATGACCTTGATGCTTCCCATATTCTTTGCAGACACAACACATAAGAGGACTCGCCTGACAGCCCTCTTCTAAACAAACAAACTCAATAGCATGCACTTGGTGTTGGGAGCACATGGTCTTCTCGTGAGGCTTATCAGCAAGGGGCACACGCCTGTGTTTCACTAGTGTCTTTGTAGAATGAGTAAGCTGGGAACAGTCTGCACACAGATGAGTGGCACAAACAGTGCAATATACAGATGCAATGTGGGCTTCATCTTCATCACAACGAATGATACTCTAACACACACACACACACACAAAAAAAAAAAAAAAAAAGAGATAAAACTGAAGTTGGTAACATTTAATCCCAATAACTGAGGAAAATCAGAAAACCTGCCACCAATATAAGCCTGAAAACAGGCTTTTTTTTTTTTTTTAAAGTTACACACTAATAAATATTTGGACTACTTTGAAAACTTGATTTTAAATTGTCAATAAATTTTAAAAAAATAAAAGTCAGTTTCCTTTACAGTCAACTCCAATAAATTATTCTAGAGGTGTTCAGTGATTTTATAAATCCAAACTTCTGTGGAAGTTGTAACGGTTTGGGGATGAAGTAATTCAGGCTCCAGTCATTTCTTCCAAAGCAGTCATTGCAGAGCAAAGAATTACGATGTTTCAGACAAACCACCATTAGACAAATAGGACTGTTACCTATTCCCAGAATGGCAATGCGTGATACTTTTTGCATACTGGTTGCTAATATAGAAATGACTAAAGCAGCTAGTTTTGATAATGAAGTACTATCACATGATGTAGTGATGGCAAATTACTATAAAAGGCAGCTACTTGAAAAGAAGAATTGAAGTCTTCAGGAAGAGTTACTAAGAACTTTTAGAAAACTGTCCTTAAATCACTAGAGCTAAAACAGCCAAGTGAGTAACCTTTTCTAAAAATCTTAAAAGCCTAAAAAAGGTGAAAAGAGTACACATGCTTGGTAATACCTTTTTATTTTCTGCTTTAGTCAGTACAGATTAGCATTTAATGACAAAGCAATTAATTGGAGCCTTAATACCAGATACTGAAAGAAAACAGCAGCATTATTAGTGAAATTACATTTGGCAAAGAACTGGTTTTCATTTTTTTTTCTACTTAGAGATATCTTTAAGCAAATGTAAGAAACTTTTTGCTTTTTTTAAAACTCAGTACCTCTCCAGATAGACCAATGGCTTCTTCTGCTGTCCCACACTGCCCAGCAGGTCCATTCTGCAACCGTTCCAAGAGTTCCAACAAAGCAAAATTCTTTTTCAAGCCCCAGACACCAGAATCTCCTATTTTTGAGGAAGAGTTAAATGAAGGGGAGGAGAGGAAGAAAAACCTCAAGCAAATACCATCATGAGAAGTTCCACAAACCACAGCTGAGATTCTGACAAATATTAAGAACACACTAACTACAGTGATATTAACTAGAGTGAGATAGAACTACCACTTTTTCTATGTAAGCTCACACTACCTTCTCATCCTCTTCCTTCCCTCTATCAGGGAAGTATTTAATATTTATGCAGATTTTCCATACTTAGAAGATGCCAAGGTTATTAAAAATTTACAAAAACTCAGTAAAAACACTTGTAAAATAATCTGCAATAGCTAACAACTAAAGACTACAAGGAACACACAAACTCTAGTGTGTATCTTAAAAATTAATATTTTGCATAACTACATACAGTGAACATATCTACTGTACTAACAGAAGCTGTGAAGAATTCACACTGACAAACCTCACATTCCCTGAATCACAAGATCACCTATTGCAGATCTCAGTCCAGTAAAAATCTGAGTAAGAGTTAAAACAATATTCAGAAAGACCCACTGATGTGGTCTACTAGCGTACTAGCTACTATGAAGAAAATTAACTCTATCCCAGTCAAAACCAACATACCCACATACAACACTATTTGAATCAGCAAAAAAGAAGGTATCTTATACTCCCTAGAACAAAGTAGAAATCCATGTCTACTCCTGTATCATCCTTATTTTGTAGGGGTCAACAGGAAGCAATGTGATGAGAAGCAAACCCAGAACTGCATCCCAGTGGCTGCTGCTAAATGCTATCTGCATAGGCCACGTAGCATATGAGAACCCTAGTAATTGCTTTGCCAAGAAACTGTTATTCCTTGACTTTTTTTTCCAGCATCACTGTCATAAATTTGAAGATGTTTTCTCTGTTGCCCCAAGACATGAAACATCATCTTTGAGCACTGGATCATTACTTTTTAGTCATTACAGAATCACAGAATGGTTGAGGTTAGAAGGGACCTCTGGACATCACTTTGCTCAGTCCCCCTGATCAAGCAGGGTCACCCAGAGCTTGTTGCCCAGGACCATGCCCAAACAGCTTTTGCAGATCTCCAAGGAGGGAGATTCCACCATGTCTCTGGGCAACCTGTGCTAGAACAATTTAAACTGTTTCCTTATGTGCAGGCAGAACTTCATGTGTTTCAGTTTGTGCACATTGCCTATAGTTCTGTCACTAGACACACTGAAAAAAGCCTGGCTCTGTTGTCTTTACACCCTCCCTTCAGATATTTGTAAAATATCTCTCAGCATCTCTGTAGTCCTCCGATGTCACCTGTCCCTGCTTCCAATGTCTGTACACTTTCCTGTTCTGTTGTAGAAGATCCCTGCTCAGCCAAGACATCCTTCTTGCCCCACTTACTTGACTTCCAACACTTTGGAATTGCCTGCTCCTGTGCTCTTAAGAGAGAGCTCTGAAAAAGTGATTTACATCTCATACAGAAAGCACCTAGCAACTTCCTCTCAGTGGAGTTGCTATATATAAAAGAAAAAAAAACATAGTAGTATGCTATCAGACACTCTTCAAATGGTATGTTTGCCATTTTCAAGTTCTGAGTTCACAGAATCAGAGGTCCTCCTTGATATACAACATCTAGGAAGTTGCATTTGATTAACTGCAATAGGCTGACTACCATTAATTTTCTCTGTACTGGTTTTGGCTGGGATTGAGTTAATTTTCTTCAGAGTAGCTGGTATGGGGCCATGTTTTGGATTTGTACTGAAAAAGGTGATCGTAACACACCTGTATTTTAGCTACTGATGATCAGTGTTTACATAGCATTGAGGCCTTTTTGTTTCTCATGCTGCCCCACCAGCAAATAGGCTGGGGATGCACAAGAAGCTGGGAGGGGGTGCAGCTGGGACAGCTGACCCCAACTGACCAAAGGAATATAACATACCATATGAGCTGAGGGAAGAAGGAGGAAGGGCAAGGACTTTCAGAATGATGACATTTGTCTTCCCAAGTAACCGATACGCATGATGGAGCCCTGCTTTCCTGGAGATGGCTGAACACCTGCCTGTCCATGGGAAGGAGTGAATGAATTCCTTGTTTTTGTCTTGCTTGTGTGCACAGCTTTTGTTTTACCTATTAAACTATCTTTTGCCCTTCCAATTCTCTCCCCATCCCACTGCAGGGGAGTGAGCAAGCGACTGTATGGGACTGAGCTGTCCACTGGGGTTGAACCACAACATTTTCTTTTACTTCAAGAGCTATGAAACAAGAAAAATGAGACTGGCTTTCAATCTTAAGCCTTCACAACTTGTTTGAAATACATGCAAGTGCTTTTACTACCTGAGAACATTTTTCCTGCAGTACTGTTTCAAAGAGCAGATCTGTATAACACAATTACATGGAAGACTGGAATGCTCACATGCCAACTGTTTTCCCATCAAGAGGAGCAGAACAAAGTTTCAAGAGGTGCATGCCACAGCTGGCTAAAGTGAGGACAACAATGCTATGGTACCTCTGAGGAGGAATGTGAGCAGGAACCAGCAGAGCCACACTGTATACCTTATTGGTTTTGTATAGCTTCCAGTTTTGCTACATGAAACTTTCTTTGCTAGGCATTTTTCCACTGAGTTTAAACCACTGACCAAAATATTCTCAGTGGCCAAACTCAAAACAGAAGTTAAATGCCTCACAGTTAAAAGGCAGAGTTCAGAGAACAGATAAATGGATGAATGCTTTTCTATAGCTATAAATGGGAGCATATATCAACTATTCTCCCCTCCAACACCCTCAACTGGTATAAAACAACATTGGTCTTTTACTGGTAAGCATTTTTTTTTAAACAGATAGTCATTCATTTTAGCAAATCTGCTGTTTCTGGAAATGGGCCTATCAAGGTACCTAATAAGTCTGAAGTTAGGTATAAAGCACTGGCATGTCAGTGCTCTCTGCAGTTATCAGCTCCACAGTGGAAGCCTTCTCTGGTACAGATAGCATTACCAACACCCAGTCTAAGCTCAGTGCACTCCACAAAATAAACTGTGAACAAAAGAAGTAGTATTTTAACTTTTGTTTGCCACAGATCTTGAAGGAGTTTACAGAAGTTATGTTCTGGTCCTCCATAATTACAGTTAGCACCAGCAGAGTCATCTGCCTTGATATATTCTGACTTCAGAGCTTAGTTATTTTTTAGCTCTAGCACTCCTAGCAGGTTCACAGTGTTTTTCATAACACAGAGCAAGGAAGTCACCTCTTATTACAAGTTGAAGAAATACAAAGCACAATACCAACTTTCAGAGTCTAAATTATGTCAAACCAGTTTGTAAATGGAATCTGGATTTGCTGACACTGTATCTAGACAGATTTCTGGAAACTAACTCCCAGAAAGCAAAGCACAGAAAAGTGGCTAGATGGTTCTCTTCTCCAGCATTTAGAACAGCACTGTCCTGTAGCAAACTGGCTGTGCACAACCTTCAGTTGCTACAGCATATAAAATACTCGCATTCACAACACACCGATAGAATGACTGCTGATACTAACGTGGACCTCATATCTCCAGATTAGCCACTAATCCAGATATCCATTAATAGCAGAGTATATATGGATGTACATATACCAAAAGGATAAGCCTACTTGTGACATAGATTATAGCAAATTAGCCTTTAAGTAAACACTGTCTTAGCCTTTAAGCAAACATTGGATAAGGCTGAGAGAGGAAGAAGGTGGTCAATCATCATGGAGTTTCTTATAAATGTATTTTCTTTCACAGGTTTTAATAGCTTATTTAAAAAAGCCCAACAAAACAAAACCAAAAAAACTAAGACGTACTCTCCTCAGTTTACATTCTTTTGATGGTGTTAGTTCTGTTCCATGACTAGCATGAAGACAAAGCCAAGCCAGAAAAGTCAAAAGCAGAACTAATTTACTGAAATGTAACCAACACAAAAGTACAGAAAAAGATACATGTGTAGCTACTCTATGTTTATTTTCCAGGTCATAACTTCAATCTGCCAGGAGAAACAAAGTTACACTCCTTTTACATTCTTTCTTTAACTTTTTATTAAGGATGCTGAGATTTGCTAATACATGTTATACATTGTCAGTGCACTGTTGATCTTGGACACGGATGGAAAAACAGGCAAAGCTTACGTATCAACTATTAATCTACTAAAACAGAACTTAGAACCAGTAAGCACCCTATAAAACATGTGTTAACATACAGAAAGTCATGTCACATTTCACTGGTAGGTACCATAAAGTTTATGTATTTGAGAAAAAGCTACTTTGCTTCTTTTTACTCTAAACCTACTATAAAATTACTATGTATTAAACATACACATTTTCAACACATCCAATCAAGTGTTTATTTTATATTTTAAAAGACTAAAAGATGAGCCATGTAAATACATCTATTTAATCTCTTGGACTTTAGCTCAAATTCTGCTTTGGTCACAAATGTGAAAGAGTGTGCAGATCTCATCCTTGTGCTTACAAGGGATGTTTGTGCCCATTCCAAAACCACTACACAATCCGACTGTCTCTTCTCTAAAGAAGAATAAGACATGAATAGCAGGAAGCGTGTCAGCCAGGAATGGGATAGTGACGGAGTGACGATATTAAGACCGACTTGAGCCAACGATACAAATGTAATTTCCAAAAGCATGAAGCTTGTCTGCAAAAGGATTATAAATAACTCAAGGAATAAAGGAGCAACTTTTTGTCTAAATGTCTGAACAACGCCAAGAGAATGTTATGTTACAGCCACATTTTCTTGCACAATGTTTTGAAGTTTTTATCTTAGGACTCAAACACTAGCAAGAGAATATATAAATGTAAACAATACCAATGGGATGTATTCCATGAAGGATGCCAACACCTGCATACATCAGTTCAACAAGTCCTAATGATGGAAAATAGTTTCAGCCCTGTAATGTGATGACGGCAGGGAAAGTTCACCTGAGCCACAACTGTTAAAGACTTCCCCTAGCAGAGCTACTCAGCTAAAGTCAAAAGCCAGAGCCCCCAAAGCTGCTACATAAGAAAGGGTTGTCAAGTGCTGGAATGGGCTCCCCAGGGAAGCGGTTGAGTCCTCACCCCTGGAGGTATTTAAAAGACAGGTAGATGAGGTGCTTAGGGACATGGTTTAGTGGTAGGGTGGCAATGTTAGGTTAATGGTTGGACTTGATCTTAGAGGTCTTTTCCAACCTAAACAATTCTATGATTATATTAGCACATCCTTCCTGACAGCCTCCCAGTCAACATATTTAAAAAAAAAACAACAACGCACTAATCTAATGCAGGAAGGAGAGAGAAAGCTGTTTGCAAGAAGTGATTCATGTCTTTTCCAAAATCAAGATACTTTAGGAAAAGGCTTCAAGAGGAGTCTCTTCTACAAAGACCATTTTACAGACCTATTGCCAGAGTCAACATCATCTTCAGAATATATGGATTCAAAGTTTTGAAAATTGAAAAAGCTTTTCCATTGTATCTTTTTCTCAAAGAATGTTAATCCAGTTGAAGATAACCACTAGACAGCTCACATACCTCCAACATGTACATACTCACTTAAAATTCTCCACTAGAAGATTAATCACAGGCAACTTCATTAAAGAACTCTCAAAAGCCTCCCAAAAATCTATGTTTAGTCTACTCTGCAAAGTAATATGGTTTGGGCATGCTTTAGTCACGCTGGTTCATTACTAAATATTTTCTCTCATAGCAAGACTTTAAGAACTATTAGAATATTTTGCTAAGCATGTAAATGATGTGTTGTCAATTTTCACTTGCAGATTCTGTATTTCCAGAAATCATGATTGACAAAGTACTTTTATACATATATCAAAAACTGTATGGGAAGGCAGGGGTAGAAGAAACAGGCCAGTACATTTAAACCAAGTGTACAGTTCAGAAGGAAGAAAATACAGCTTTATCTATACATATATAGATGCTCGAGTATTTCTTCCAAAAAGCTCCCAAGATTCCTTGGGAAAACTTAGACAAATACAGGATTAAGTGATTTAGTACTAAGAGCAACAGAAAACAAGCAAGTCTATCTGCTGAACTGTATAGGTGAAACAGCCAGCATCTGTTTTTATAAAGCTTCATTTTTGTTAAACCTGAAACCCACAAAAGCATCTGTAAAATCCACAATTACTGATTAAGGAACTTTGTTCAACACAGGTAGCTTTATACCCTGATTATGCAGCTTTTTCTTTCAACAGAACTTTTTCTTGGCAGCGATCCCATAATCTAGATTTAAATACTAAACAGCTTCCTGAGACTAATTCATTAAATGGCAGAATTGCAATTTGCAGAAATGGATGAAAATGGAGCTTACTTTCTCACATGCCGTCAAATGGAGGGGAGGGAAGGACGAGAAGTTCCCTGGGCCCAGAGTTGCCATGCCTCCCTCCCAGCTCCGCTCCTGAGCTCTAAGATGGAAACAGAACTACAGGCACAGCAGTAACTATTGGTAATTAGAGCAAGACAGCAAATGCATAGATGCCTCAAAGAGGGGCCATGATGAGCTACACTCCACAAAACACATAATTCTTATTACTGCTTCTAGCATATATTTCTTAAGAGAGTTCTTATGGACCTGGTAAGATTAAAAGTGGCTATGACCCTCTTCTGCCCCAAAACACCAGACAGACCATTTTTATTCACAGAAGTATTTTTACTTTCAAGATGTTCTGCTAAAATGTTCTACCTATCAGTTTTTTGAGCAACTGCTGGTCACAGCATATCATCCTTCTTTCTAGCACTAGCCAGTAGGATGCAAGTCTACTATCCTAGACACAAGAGCTGAAGCTTTTCTTCCCTCTTCCTATCTGTGAGGAGCCTTACAAGTTTAATAACATTTCACTGTGTTTCACCAGAAGCTCCTCAGTATTATGCAAGATGAAAAAAAATTTAAATGTTTTTATAAAGCTTCATTTTTGTTAAACCTGAAACCCACAAAAAAATATGACAGGATACTTGCAGATGCCTGGGGAAAAAAATGCACAATGAAAACTAAGAAGTGACAAGCTCCCTATCATAATAAAAAATGCTACTTTTACTTCACAAGATAAAGTACTAGTCTTGGACAGAAATGTTTCACAATAGCAGGACTGAGTCTTGTGCTTTAAAGCATACTTTAAAAAAAATCTCATGCAGCTGTACAGTCATAGGTAAGAAGTAAAACAAATCATTGTTTTTTGTTTGCCATCTTCTAGATTGGTAGCCATTCATGACTCTCACACTGACCACCTCCCTCCCCACAGAAAACAAACCCATCTTTCATATGAGACTGGTATTTCTTTTCCTGACTCATATTTCCATGAAGCATCCCACAGACTGCATTAATATTCCTGTCAGTTTGGTCTACAATCTAGCAGATTCTCTTACTGCAAAGTAATTCTTATTCCAGTGAATTTGGTATTTAAACATTTCTTTCAAGGATTACTCCTTCTCTGAGGATTCTCCTCCTCCCAAGAGCTTTTTCCCCCCCTGTGCTATCTACAACTGCTGGAGCCAGTTCTATTAACAAGTTCTTCTCAGTACAAATTCTTCTGATAATTTGTCTTCTCTGTAACCCTACATTGAATAGGCAAGTCCCGTTCTGAAGGGATTATGAGCATGTGTCATCTTTTGCCTAAAATAAGCCTCCATTGTTGGATAAAAGCTGCACCTTATCCTTTCAAATACTGTCTGCAGACACTCCTACAGTAGGGGAATTCCCGTTGATAGCCGGCCATTATCAGTTACTGCATATATAGAATTACTCTGCATTTTTAAAAACAGTTTGTTATCACTGGTACTTCCCTCCACAATGCTTCATCATGAATCCAAACAAATCCATTTGCTAAAGAAGCTAGCTATTTAATTGCATTGTTTATTTAGTGTTTAAGCCAACAGGAAACTAATACCCATTCAGAAACCCTGAGACACTGGTTTAAAATAGAGTAGTCCCTCTGTAAATACAGCTGTACAAAAAGACTTTAAGGTATAAAGTTTACAAGCCCAGGTTCAAGAAGATAAAGATGAAATCTTGACTTTCTTTTTCTAAGATACCTATTCTACTACTGCTTAACAGTGCTAAGAGCTTCTCTGAATGAAGAGGAGCACTGCACATTCATTACGTGGAGCATTAAGAATCTATATCTAGCATTGTCTTCTAGACATTCTTAGCTGACAGGCTTTAAGAACTTTAGACTTACATTTTCTTACCTAGTTCAGTAACTTGTCGATCAAAAGGACAACGAACTGCTCTACCATGAAGGGGAAGCCGGGTAAGACAGTCATGGCAGACAGTATGGCCACACAAAAGCAGACGGGGAACTTTGTCACCTTGCAAAGAAAATACATCTTCACAGACTCCACACTCAAGAACCTGTAAGTTAAAAAGACCATATTTGATTTTGAGCTGATGAAAAAAGCAAAGCCTCATACAGTGAGCCGTATGACAGTTTATTTTGTGGAAGTTCCTGCAATCACAGCAGATAGGCCAAGTCATTAATTTTGCTTTGCACACACAAATAACAATCATACAAAACATATTTAAAAAATAAATAGACATAAACAGGACTTTTTAACTCTTCAGCATCCCACCCGATCACCACTAGTTCTTGCCCACTTCATCTAAGGCACTGCCACAAGAAAGGCTCACTGGGCAAGCAGCACAACTACATAAACAGAAACATCCTCGCAAGGAAAAGGAAATGGAGGGCAAGACCCTGCCAAAGCAGACTATCAGCCGGAGGAGAAAGTATCCGTTTATAGCTGGTGTGCATAAAAAGGTCAGTCATACCAAGTTAGCCATTTATGAAGCTACAAACGCAGCATCGAGGTAGCAGGAACAAACAGCAGGGGACCGGAGCATCTTAAACCACTAATAAAAAGCAAAATTGATCGTCATTTAGGAAAAAAAAACAAAAAAACAAAACAAAAAACCAAACACCCGACAATCCGTAAGACAACAGCGTCGGCTAACCACCTTGGGGAACCCAGGCGTTATGTTTCCTCGGAGGCAGCCGCCTCTCCTCTCACACAGAGGCCTCCCGCCTCGCAGCCCGTTCCGAGGCACCCCACGGCAGCGCGGCTCTGTGGGGACGAGGCGGGGAAAAGTCCTCGGAAGCAGCCTCCCAGCGCGGCCCGAGCCGAGCCCCGCCGCCTCAGGGGACGCCTCCTGTCCCGGAGACCCCGCGCTACCCCTTCCCCCAGCTGAGGCAGCGATGGCGCAACCCCGGCCGCCACGGCCCGCCCTGCTACAATGAGGCGGCCGGGCCGGACGGCGCGAAGGGCCGAGCAGCCTGTCTCACCTTCACTGCGGCGCCAGCCGGGCCACCACGACTGCTGCCACCGGGTCCCCGGCTGCCGTCCGGCGCGGCACCAGCCCCGACCTTGTTTACACCCAGGGCCGCCATCTTGGGGAGGGCGGAGCGGAGCGGCCGCCGGCCGGAAGCGGACTGGCGGCGGGGGGCGGGAGCCGGTAGCTGCCCCCGTGGCGCCTGGCGGACTACATGTCCCAGCGTGCAACGGAGGGGGCGGCCCCCCGGGACGCCCACGAAGCACCTGCCCGCCCCGCCCGCCGGCGAGGGGCGGCGGGCAGTGCGTTCTGGGGGCTGTAGTCCCGGTGCCGCGCCGTGGCGAGTTGCATCCTGGGACGGCTGTTTCCGGGTGCAGCGGTATTTGCCGCGCCCGGGCTTCGCGCAGGGGGTCACGCCGTCCCTCGCCCCGCCGAGCGTTTTCCGCTAGCGGCAGTGTTTTGGCCCGTCTGCCCTCCCGTAGGGGTGGCGCCATGGACGTTAACCAGCCGAAGCAGGAGCACTTGCTGGCTCTAAAAGGTACCGACAGCGCGGCCCGCCGGGCCCGCCGATGTCCACCCGCCCTCCCCGGCCGCGGTGGCGGCCGCGGCGCTGGGGCCGGCCCTGAGGGGCGAGACGGGCTGGGCCTGGGGGAGAGGCGGGGCGCCGCGGTCAGGGAGGGCGGCGCGGGCCGCGGGTTGCGAAGCAGCCGTGACACACCGTGTCCCTTCCGGAGGCGAGGCCGCTTCTTCCCTCCGTTTAGAAGGAGGTCGAGTAGGGAGCGGCCCGGCAGGAGCGCCTGGCGGCGGGGCGCAAGGCGGGAGGTGCCCGAGGGCGGAAGGAGGCTGGGGGGGCGGGCGGGTAGGGGCGAGCTGGCTCCAGCGGCCGAGGGGCCTGCGGGCGGGCTCGCGCCTTGCTCGATGGGGGCGTCGAGGCTGCTCGAGCTGTTTGCGTTTTGCACAAGGCTTTCAGCAGTTACAAGAAAATCTTCTCTTAAATTTTTCTTTCCGTTTCCTCGCTGTTTCTTTTGTTTGCTTGCTTTTTCCCCCTTTCAATAGTTTTTTCGCCTTTTAATCTCACGCCCAACCCAAAACATTCTATGATTCTATGCTTAATGCACAGCTACTGGGCTTGCATCCTTGATTCAGGAATCGTGAATAGTAAAAATTAAAAAAGTGTATGTCTCTCGCATACCTTGCAGAATTAATACAAAAATCAAGAGAGCCTTGTAAAGAATTTGATTGTTTCTGCTGGCAGTTGGGTACCAGTAAGTCAGCAACTGAAACACCGAAAAGCCAGATTCCACTTTCACCTTATTTCAGTCAACAGACATAATATTTACTTTCTTTTCTTTTTTAACCGTGCTTGTTTATAAATAAATGCTACTAGTTAAGTAGGAGTAATAAACAGTTGGTTAAAAAATCAATTCTGCAAGCATTCTAAATGTTTGAGGCTGCTCAGGTGGATAAAGTAGTGCAGGTGTGTAGGTGATTTCAGAGCGTGTCGTCTACCCATTTACTAGTTTTACAACACTTGTAGAAAGAGTTTTTAATGGTGTCTGCATGTCACAGTAAAACTTGCTAATGATAATTAAAAGATTAACAAGCCCTTTTTCATGTATGTACACGCACACACAAAATAAAGTCAAAAACCTGAGAACACGAAACATCATCAGCTGGCATTACAAATGCATTTTGATAATAATTAATTCAATGCAAAAGGTTGTATGATTGATCATTTTGATCTTGTAAGAGACCAACATAATCCTTGGGCTTGTATTGAATTTAGTGCAGTGTCCAGGCTGTAGATTTTGCAAAAGAAGTTAAGAGGTATCTGGGTTTGTTTGCATCGTGACTATTTTAAACATCTTGACAGCATAATGATTAAGCAGTCCTAGATTTTATTGACTTTAATATCATTGTATATTGCTGATCTCTGGTATGGATCCTGAAATGACTGCAAAATTGTTAGGGGAGAAAAACAGGAGAGCAAGAGAGTGCATGTTATGTTTCATTGTAGTGTTTAGCAATCTTTTTTTTTAATATGGTAGTATCTTATTTTTTTTATAATACTTCTGCTTTAGGTCCTGTTTTCCACTGATCTTTGCAGCATGGGGCAAGGAAATTCTTGTAAATAAGATGTTTCAGTCTAGATTTGAGAATTCTAATCAAGAGACTGTTCCTTTGCTTAAGAATAACTGGATTCCTACTGTACAAGCATGGAAGTGGTCTTGCATTATCGACCATATCAGAGAGATCTAATAAAACTGCAGAAATTTGCAGAAGCAGCAGTGAAGGAGTTTCCCATTCGTCAGTTACCAAGATTTACACCCTGGTTTCCAAATGATTTATACAGACTTCCCCTCAAACCAAAAAAGCAGCCACCTGTTATTTCTTGTGAGGAAGCAGAAGAATTGAAACAACTTTCTACAACTTCAGAATATGTTACAGAATCTCCTGATTATGACTGCACAAAAAATCTCCTTGAGTTTCAGTCTAACATGAAACATGGGCAGACCTTAATCCAAGCACAAACTGTTCACAGACCAATTAACTTGGAGAATCAAGGAGAACCACCACCTAATGGAAAACAAAAATTGAAAAGGTCTTGGAGTGTCTCTCTCCCTAGCCCTAAGCTTAAAGAAAAGATTCTTCCTTTATCTCAAGAACTGCAAAATAATTTGGAAAGACTAAAACTGCATGCATTTTATAGAGCAAAGTGGACAATTGAGCAGTCTATTTGTAATAATCAGAATTTGGAGGACATCTGGATAAAATTGAATAGACTCATCAAGCAGAATGAATTGCCATCTTGCAATGCTACTATCCAAAGATCTGTGGGACAGATATGGATTTTCTGTGATATATTATACTGTGAATATGTTAGAAATATTCTTAGAGAAAAGCTAAGCCTGACTGATAAAATGAATTTACTTGTACATAAATTTGGAATTATATTTAGTTTATAACTGTAAGATAGAGTTTCATAATAAAATTGCTGTCTGAAGTACTAGCGTTTTTAAGCAGCTTAGAATATTCAAACTTTAGAACAACTGATGAATTAACAAGCACAAAAGTACTTAATATTACTTTGCTACAGTTTTTGAACTGTAATCATATATTTATTTAACTTCATTTCATCAGGAGACTTATGAATGGTTCTATTAAGATCAGTAAATTTCTGCTTGGTTTAGTACTGCATTTTATAGCTTTTCTCTACCTTGGTGATATACAGGAAAAAATATAAAATAAAAATTCCAGACTATTATGGCAAGCTGTGTCAGACAATAAAATTTATACTTTCAGTCAAGCTAAGTACATCATCACTGTGCTTCTTGGAAATTAGGAGGAGGAAAAATATTTTTAACTGAGTTGTTAATAATCGTTATAAAGAACTGTAATTTTTTTTGATACTGAGACTTTAAAGATCCAATTATTTAATGAAAATAGTGCATGTGGGTTTTTTTAATGAAGTCAAAGCGCTCATATGAAATACAGACTTGGTTTCTATTGCATGTATTTGCTGTCTTAGTAACATTAACCATATTTTCCCAGAAATACTAATGAAAGTTTCAGTAATGAACAACTTCGTATTTGCTGGTTTATGACTTTAGTAATAAGATCTTTTTTTTTCCCTGATGTTTCTCGTCTTTTCTCTCTAATTATATTGGGGAACAAGAAAGCAGTGATTTCCAGCTATAGGTCAAGAAATTAAGAAATCAGACTTCTATCTGTAAACCCCTATTTATTGTCGTTATGGAAGGTCTCTGAGGACTTGTATGTGTTTTGTGGTGATAAAAGGCTGAGTTGAACATGACTTCTTGTCATCTGAAAGAATAAAGTGTTTCAAGGTCATGCTGTCCTTGCTCAATTCAATATTGGGAGGGTCAGTAGAGCAGTTAAACTGGGATTGATATGACTGAAAGGGTATGCATTTCTCTTAGGAACCCCTACTAACTACAGATAGTTTTGCTGTAGCTGAAGGTCAAGGTCTGTGGAATCTGGAAAAGGGGGAAAAATAAGTGAAGGGTATTTGTAGATTGTTAGATTATCGCTAACACTGGTCAAATAAAAGTGCACATAAGCATAATGGAGATCCCTCCGTGTAAAAACTATATAAGGTCTCCTTGGGCTGTTACTTAACATTTTTATTTTGATGACATTCTTATGCTAGAATAATTATATTGATATTGCATAACTTTTTCTAGTTTAAAATTAAGGATATTGCTCAGTTTGGATCATGTTAAGTCTAAACTTTGAATGTAAAGGGGGGAGTCTTACATTGACATTTAGGGTGTTTGTGACCTATTAACAATGTAAAATGCTATCTAGAGTAACTGAGGGTCATTATTAGTTTTAAAGCTTGTATAGCCAAGTTATATCACTGAAATTATTTTTCTGAGCTTAATGCTAATACTAACAAAGTTTCTTTGTGCGTGATTTGAGTTTTATTTAATGTATTTTGTGTCTAGGATCTTAGCAGAAAAGAGATCAGGTTGTCCTGCAAAGATACAACATTTTCTAATATTAATTTAGGAGTCCCATTAAATATGATAGTCTACATATCTTAATTTATTTGTTTTGACTTCATTCCATGATTTGTTTGTTTATTGTCTTCAACATGACTAAACTTGATCTGTAGCTGTTCCTTTAGAAATAGTCAGCAAGTACTAGTTTAAATGGACTTACTGTAGATTTGAATAAAATTAGGTAACTGCCAATAATACAGTCCTGTATTTATTTAATGTACCAACAGGAGAGCTAAACAAACATCTTACTAAACTGAGAGATCGGTGTCACTGTCCTGTGACAGCTCTCAACTTTCTGCTGCTTTGGGCTGGCTTGTACGCAAATAATGATACATATGCTGTGAGCACCTCGGCTGGATAACTGTTGTGTAATAAAAAGTAAACACCACATTTGGTTTCTCTACAGAATTATTACAGTCCTGGATAGCACCAAATCCAGACTTTCATTCTGAACTGTTCCAGAATTGCTTGGTTCTTATACATGTAATTCAGTATTTATATTCTTCTTTTGCAGTGTTGAATCTGGTTCTCAATTTACCCTGTTTTGTATATTCTGGGGCTTTTTATTTACCTCATAGTTCTAAGCCTTCAGAGGTCATGTTTTTCGACTTTTAACCATAACAAAGAGAATGTATTATCTTTATTATGTGAAAACTGAGATTTGTTTGTATCAATGCTAACTTGCATAGGTCTGCTGTATGGTAGTGTAAGTTCTTGTGAACCAACACAGCCCACTACACCCAAGTGTATATCGAAATAACTGAGTATTTTACACAAATGGAAAGTGAATGCTGGCCAGACGTTGTACTAAAGTATTAATAAAGATAAAAACACAATACATGTGTCAGTGCAAGGATGTTTATTTTGTTGCAGTCAAGATAAATATTTTTATTTTATTTTTTAGTTTTAGTTTTCAGAAATTATATGGGTTTATATTTAAGTTTCCAAGAAAAACAAATCAGTAATTTTTACATATTTAGATCAACACCTAAGGTTACAAGTGCTCAACTTTGTTTCATGTGAATGCTTTAATGTGCAAAATTAGGTCCATTGGTTTATATGAGTAGGGGGGAATTCTTTTAAAAATCAACATCTTAAATCTGTAATATAGATAAAAATAACGTAATCTTCAGTATTCTGAGTTAAAATAGCCTTTGAAAATACCACCTTCTTGAAGTAGGCGGTTTTTAATAGCAAGATCTCAATGATTTTGATTTTTGTCAGTATTGATAAAATGTTTTTTTTTTAAGTGTGTTCTTGAGGTTTTTGTGATGGTTTTGCTGGTTTGAGTTTAAAGTTTGTGACTAAAGAAAAAGTGGTTGTGTAAATAATGTAGACTTCTAGATTTGTAACTATCTTGTGTATGTTTTGGAGATTAGGGTGTAAATGCAATTCTTTATAGCCTGGAGTTTGAAAGAGTCCATGCTAGTCATCATGTCCCATTCTAGAGCAACCAGGATCACAGAACAGGTGCTTAGCCTAGGAGAGTCCACAAAAAAACCCCCAAAAAACTGGTACACTTCTCCTGAAGTCCTCAAAGCACTTAATATTGTAACAGGTATAAGACTTTCAGGACCTAAGATTGAAAGCAGTAGATGCTAGTGCACCAGGGGAATAAAGCAAGAGGGAGTAATGACATCACCAATGCTCTCGGATCTCAGAGTGGCGGGGAATTTTTTATACTGAAAAAGGCCAGGTGATCCAAAAAGGTGTTACCTTTTTTCAGGCTAACATTTGGTGGTGATGAGTTTTTTGGTGGAAGGAGAGCAGGACAAAATTATACTTAAAAAAAAGTAAATTAAAAAATACTTGTTTCATTGACCTGTGGTTTATTTTCTGATTTTTGCAGTGATGAGGCTAACCAAACCTACTTTATTCACTAATATTCCTGTGACTTGTGAAGAAAGAGATTTGCCAGGTATGTCATTTCTACTGCCTATTATGTTCATATTACCAGCTTTAAGCAATGTGACTTAGATGTCAGAGGAGTCTTACATCCTCCTGTAGATGGTGATCTGAAACTGCAGTATATTTTATGTTTGGTAATGGCTATAGGAGAATACCAACATGCACTCTACAACTCTTGACCTACAGCTCTTAAAACTTGGTGATGGTATTGCAAACACATGACCTCAAAGTCTGAGCAATTACCACACAAGATGAAAGTCAGTTGTAAGAGAGAAATGTGTAATTCTAGGAAGTTTGGTGTTAGTATCTTTTTTTTTACCGTGAGAAAATGCCCTGGTAATTAGAACAAACACATGAATGATCTAGGGAAAATTATTTTGCAAGAATCACCTGCTTTTGAATTGTGTTATGCTTGGTGTACAGTCATAAATTGGAAATCCCTGGATTGTCCCCCAGTCATAGTTGCAGTCTAGAAGTCAAGTATAAGAGGCTAAGGAAAGATTCAAGAAAAGAGGATTTTGTGGAAATACAAAGCAAGCAGGGGAAGAAAAGGTGAGGTTAATTAGTTCTGTTATGTAATCTGCTTTATTTAGTTTAATGTTAATTTGAGCAATGCCTTTGGGATTGTGCTCTTCAGTATGTATAGTGAGTGATTTATTGGAGACAAGTGCCTGGAAGTAAGTTATAATTTATTGGCAGGCCTATAGATACGTATTTCATCCCTAAAAAAGTTGGTTGTAAAATAAGTATGGCTAAAATAAATTACATGTAAATAAGTGGTTAAGTGTCATAACTTAAATGTAGTCAAAGCTTTAGACTTAGCAAATAGATACTAGCAATTTGATATTTCTACAGGTAATCTATTTAACCAGCTCATGAAAGATGATCCATCTACTGTAAAGGGAGCAGAAACTTTGATGCTAGGAGAAATGCTGACTTTGCCTCAAAATTTTGGGTAAGAATTAATTATTTTAACTGTAACATGCAAAGTTTAGGGTTCATTTAGTGCTACTGTGTTTATTACTTTTCTCTTTGAACATCATTGTTATGCAATGAGATGTTAAATTGTTTTAAAATTATTCTGTGGCTTGATTTATAATGTGACCTAATATATAAATGTGTGCTGGCTGATGTTCCTTGTCTGTAGCCTGACTCTGAATGTAATAAGGATTGGAAGTTGAAAGAAATTTGCAGCTGTAGGTGAATTTCTAATGTAATGCACTACTATAAACCACATCTTATACTAATAGAGTTTACTACAGTGATTTTTCGGGGTACTGCAAACCTTCTGCTTATTCTTCTGAGATTTTTATCTAGAAAAAGATTGTGATTTATTTGTCTGATCTCTTTTGAAGTTGTTTGTCTTAGAAGGATGACATTTAGAAGTATGGGTGTGAAAATGCCAATGTACTTTTAAGATTTGATCTGGCAAACATGCATGTGTGTATTTTAATTAGAACTTAAAGGGGTTTCAATGAAATGCTCTGGGTTTTTTTAAATAACTGTTACTAAGCATATTTTTTTTTTAAACACAGAAATATATTTCTGGGAGAGACTTTTTCCAGTTACATTAGTGTACACAACGATAGTAATCAAGTTGTCAAGGACATACTGGTGAAGGTATGTGAAGATAAATCTACTTACTGGATTTATAAAAAAAAAAAGTATGTTGTGTATGTTTTCTGACAGTATCTTATATGCTTAATGCTAATATATAGACTTTAGGAAATATATGCCACTTTTTCCAATCCAGAAAATATACCTGGAAATTGGAAACAATAAGACATAAAAATAGAAATGAAATCTTTAAAGATTAAAATGAAAAACTAGGATTGTATGAAAAAATGGATATGTTATAAAGCTTCTCTGGAGAATTGATATAGTAAAATTTCCACAGCTAAAAAATTGGAGTTATATTCACTTACTTGCACTTTCAATAAGGTCATCAAAGCAAGTCTCTGTAAAGCATTCATTGACTTGTATTTTGCTTATATTTCAAATGAGTTCTTTTCTAGTGCACCTTTTTTTTTTTTTTTTCATTTTTTGCTGAACAAATAATACGCTGAGAATAGAAATTCCAGAAGTCATTGTGGAACTCAGTGTAAAACATAAATGGAGATACTACAAGCTGCATATTAAAGGACTGGACCGTTTATATTTTAGAACTTGTCTTTAGCTTTGACAAGTATCTCATCTTCTTAACATATCTTAGTTTATAAAATATGTGTATAAGCATATAGGGTACAAAATGCTTAGTGAAACCTAGTACTTTGTAACATGAGTTATTTTTCTTTAGATTGGTTTAAGCAGCTGCAGTTCTAAATGATGCTTTGTTCTTCTCACCCCAGGCTGATCTTCAGACAAGTTCCCAGCGCTTGAACCTTTCAGCTTCTAGCGCTGCAGTGGCAGAACTTAAACCTGACTGCTGCATTGATGATGTGATCCATCATGAAGTAAAGGAGATAGGAACACACATGTAAGGTTTTAAATTTTCTGTGATTAAATGAGCTTAAATGAAACTGCAGCACTTGCATGCTGTTCTGGTGCTGCTTTGATAAGGCACAAAACTTAAAATAATTCAAAATTATTTTTTAAAAAATTGTTTCTTTCAGCTTAGTTTGTGCAGTAAGTTACACTACGCAGACAGGAGAGAAGATGTACTTCAGAAAGTTCTTCAAATTTCAGGTATTGCATGAAGTATTCTACATTTAATAAGTGGATGAATCTGGAAAACCCATTTTAAAACATTTGATACTTCAAAAGCTCTTTTACATACTAAAAATATGTTTGACTCTTAAAAGTGAACTGATAAAAACTGTTGTTTCAAACTTCACTTGAACTGATGGTTTCTAATTACCACGCGCTTAAACATTTCAGAAATTATAAATGTTGCATCTTACTATTTTTATTCATTTATTGAGAAAGAAAAATCTACTCTTTAAAAAAAAGCAGCCAGCTTTATGATTGTTTTTGAACAGAACAAGTGTTGTTCATTCTGACTTTGATACATCTATCCTTTGAATTTAGATTGTAAAATTCTGATTCTTATTTTAGTGTGTGTAACCTTTTTTAAATTGGAACTTAGTGGTTTGATTTTTAAAGGAAACTAAGCAAAGTAGTCTAATGTGTTACATCTGACTAATAGCCAAAGAAGTAATTGATAGAGTTGAAACCTTTTGTTCCACCGTACAAGTTTCAAGACTTGAGATTAGAGTAACTGAGGAAAGCAGAACATTACTGTTATCTGTGGTCTGGTTCTGGCAGGAAAGAGTCTATTTTAGCTGTGTATTTAATGGATGTTTATTTTTTAGAGAAATAGGCTGAGACTTGGATGATTGTGGGCTCTTTCCCATAGCATGGAGGATTAGGTGATGTGCTTTACTGAATATATTTTTAAATACTCTCAGAGAGTGTCTGACAATACAGGAGCATTCTGTAATTGAGACCAGTATCTTTTGCAAGTTGCAGGTGATTTCATTTTGCTCTTTTCTAGTATTCTGTCTAGAAACTTAAGAAAAAAGCATTTGGCCTTTAGAAGGCTAAATTGCCATGTGCTGCAGGCAAAGAACAGCCAAGTGCTGTGAGTACTTGTGGGCCTTGAAATGGCAGGTATTGATTAGTCAAAGATGTTTCCAGACCGTCCTAGGGAAAATCATTCCATATCAATTTTCATGTTACACTCTTCTCTGAACCCAGAAGCTCTGCAGGTTTTTTTCATTTTTATTGAAACTGATTTTAATCTTTGTGTGTTTTGTCTTGCTTTCCTGATGAAACTGTTTCCCTTTCAATTGCTCCATTCTTTGTCCCCCAGTTCAGTATTCTGTCCCTCTGCCCCTCTAGGCTTTCTCTGTTCAGTAACTTACACATATGCCAGTTTCCAGTTTTCATCTTTGCTCCCTTTCCTACCCTTGTTCTTGCTGGAACCTTTGTTAGTCAGTTTGTCTGCTTTGGAAACTTATTTGTGCACATTTTTCAAGGGTCTATATGCATATTGTAATTTTTTAATTGGATCTGACACAGGCAACTTTAATGTCAGAATAGTTATGTCCAGCTATCTGTCAAATTTGTAGCTTTTCCCTCAAATAATGAAGCATAAGAGCTTCTCAAAAACTATATATACACTTTAACACCATTCTATAATACTTTCTGATTCATTACAAGAAAAATACTTCACTGAGCAATTTTGGTTGTTATTTTTTAAATTTGACATGGAGGCACCAGCTAGAAAATCTGAGAAGAAACAAAAAGAAATGTTACAGAAAACTGAACAATGTCTTTACAATGGGAATTGATGGCTGCTAGTGATAGAGGTGCCACTAGCTATTTTATAACAAAAAAAGGTATTTCTTTGACAGATTCTCAACTTTCAGTTGTGTATTTTAGGATCTTTTAAGTTGAACTGGTGTTACAGTTGGTTTTAAACAGATTCTTTTTCAACCATTATATGTAGTTTAATACTGATCAATAATGCCTTTTTGTTCCAAAGCTTTCTTGGAGTAATTAACACCATTATGTTTATATGGGGAGGGAATGATCCTTTATAGGGTTTGGTTGTTGTTTGGTTTTGGGGAGGGAGGTGTGAACCTCACAGTAATTATAGGATTTTTACTGGAATGACACTTGAAATTTACTGCAATTAATGGAAGGACTTTGTTTATCAGAAAGAGCGAGGAAAACATCATCCTACAGGGAAACTAATAAGCAGCTCACTGAAACAGAGTATTTGGCAGAAAAAGCCCACTCAACCAACAAACACCTAAATTAAAACTTTGAGGTTTTTTGACTAGAAAGATATAATTATCATTACTTGAAGGTTTTTAGCATTATGTATGTTATAATGCAAAAATCTCTGTGAAGGCTACTTTTTAATCTTGAATTCTTCAGGGCTAAAATATTTGTTCACAACTTGGAACTTTAGGGGTCTCTCAGGATGCAGTACACTTCTATGTAAACAAAAGAAAAGTTGCCTTGTGTAAAGGGAAATAAATGTCTTCAGCAAGGTAACTTAAATTTGTTTCCTTACAAGTATAATACAAGATTATTTCTGTCAGCTACATCAGTGTTAATATTTGAATGTGTTGACTGTAATGGCTTTATACACAGAATTCAATCACTTAAGAACGAACAGTTTATCACCTTTTATATCATCAAATTGTTTTCTATTGCTGATTTATTCTCATGCAATAAAAACTATATTTATTTGCTTTTTAATTTCTTGTAACAAGTTGCATTTTCAAGAAGGAAGTGAAGCCTAGTAATGGCTTGTTGCTTAAGCTAATCACATGAGTAGTTCTCTATTTAATTTATTTTTAGAGCAGCCCTCAGCAGCTTTTGTCTACTGCAGAACACTGAAAGACTTGTAAATATTACATGGTTCTTGCTGACTCTTGAAAGCAAATGCAGACCACTTCAGGATACAAGATGGATGTAATCTTATTTTAAAGACATAGATCTACTTAATGCACTGGATTTGTCTGGTTTTGTGAGAGGCCAGTGCTTAGATGCCAGAAGTACTTGTTTTCAGTCTGAGAAAACTGCTTAGTAGCAAAGCAGTCAAGTGTGCAAATAAGCAGCAGCAAATGTATACTCTGAATTATGGGGTTTAGCCGAGTTGATTGTATTGTATATTCCATTATGCACCTGTTCTGTGTAAGATCAAAAAGGAAAATCGCACTTTAGTAAAGATCCTAGCACTTATAAACAGTTTATGCTGAAGTGCTCTGAGAAACCAATTGTCAATCTGCCTTTTTTCCATTTCATTCAGGTTCTTAAACCACTAGATGTGAAAACCAAATTCTACAACGCTGAGGTAAGTAAGAGCTCTGTGTATTTTGCTTTGGTGTGCTGGGTTCACTTCACATTAGGTGTTTAGATTAAATTCAAAGAACTTCTTAAGTATATAAACTTCTGAGAAAGATGATCAGTTCTAAAGGGGAAAAAATAGGTGATGGATTTATATCATTTAGTTTAAAAATAGATAAACTTTTGATGAAGGGGAAAAAAGAGATGGTAACAGAGGCAGACATGTCAGGACCTTAATGCAGTTGACAGGCAATTTTGCATATTTTCCACTTTCCCATGAGCTCAAATACTTTCAGTTAATGCTTGTATATTTAGGTGATAGAGTACCTAACTGTAAAGGAGATTAATTGTTCACAAAGCAGATAATAATTTACCAGATTGGGAAAATGTAAATTTAAAATTCCTCAATGTAAATATGACCCCTCTGTTCAATAATTTAATTTTTAGGTTTCTGGCAGTTATACACAGTGCTTCAAAACTAAATGACCTGATATGTGCCTTGTGTATTTATTTGGACGTACTTAAGCATCTGCCTTTGGCTATTTATGAGAAGAATTTTAGCTGAAGGTGGCAAAGTGTGGAAACTCTTACAAATTACATACAGCATTCTTTTAATTTGTAGGCATTCCCTGTGAATATGTGTATTATATAGGTCTGTTATAGGGTATAATCTTCCACAATATCTCATTGCACAGGAAGTTAAAACAAATGTTTCCATCATTATCACTTCCCTGCTTTGTGATAGTAAGCAAGTAATTTTGTGAGTATTGTATTCTGTACTGTTTATGTGAAGTTCAGACTGATACTTGCAAAGTACTTTGAGAGCTTCCATTATGAGTATTAAACTTTTTCCATAACCCCTGAAATGTGGTCAACTATTTATGCTGCTAGTCACTTGGTTGAAAAGCTTCATTAGTATTCTTAAACAGTTTGTTTGAAATAGTTCAAAAGATAGGGTGAAAGTTGGAGGTGTTGTGTGTTAGAGTGAATAGTAGATGGGAGAAAAAAGACTGAAGTGTCAATAAGAGGAGAAGGAAATACATGGAATTTTGGCGATTTGAAAAATAACTTGTGTTAAGCTATGTAGAAAATACTTTGCTCTCCTGTTTGTTCTTATCTAAGCAGATATATGTGCTATGAATTTGTATCTAGAAAAGCAGAGGGTGTCCAAATCTATTGTTCTAATTATTTATCTCCATCATAGTCACACCTGGGGTTCATCATGCAAGATTATAGTTATAGCACTGTGAAAGGTATATTTCTTTCCCTTCCTGACAGTATCAATAGAGAAAACAGAAGGGAGAAATAACAGATAAGAATTTCTGCTCTGCAGTTGAGGATTCCAGATGCAAAGATATGTCTTGTTCAGAGTTGTGCAGGAAACTTCCCATAAAGATTTTCTCTTTTCCGTGAATTAATAGCATGTAAATCATGAGACATTTAATATTTAGCACATAATTTATTTAGAGGGAGGATAAATCAAGGCATAGGTCATAAGTGGTTTAAATATCATAGTTCAGAGGAAAAGAGGAAAACATTTTCCTAGTCATATCTTGGTACATATATTGAGTTCAGGTTTCAATCCTTAGGCTGACCAGGTGTGACATACCTGAGTAGGGTCAGAACATAGGCACATATCACTGGTCAAGTGCTTTATAGAACTGGTGTTATCTGTAAATGGGAGTGTCTGAAAATGTCTCCTCCTGTGATTTAAGAACAAAAATAATCCTAAGAAACTCCGTAATTCCTCTGGGAGCAAAATAAATGTCCATTTTGTGCGTGGATTACATTATTGTTTCAGATAGAAAATATGTGGTAGGGGAAAGAGGGACAAATATCTTAAATGTTGCTCTCTGTACTTCACATGTAAATTGTGTTGTGCTGAAACACTTAACAAATTAAAATAAAAGCCTCTTTAAGGTAAATTCTGGGCAAACTGTTGGTATTGGTCAAAAGTATTCTTTTCTTACAAAGTTGTTTTACTGACTGGCCTTGATACAGGACTTAACAAACTTCATTCCTCAATTAGCCACCAATTCCTCATGATAAAGAGCTATGAGAAGCTTTGGTGTCTGAGCTAGTGTTTGTGGTTTTTTGGTTTTGGTTCTCCTTCCACACTCCCTATCCCTTTAAAGGTTTTAAAAGGCTCCTTTGATGTCTTTTATTCTTCCTATTCAGGAATTTATGCAACTCCCATTACCACGGTATCCATATGATTGATTGAAGAAAAAAAAAAAAATTCTTAGATTTTGGATTATATTAACTGAGCAATTTTAATTTGCCTAGCAAACTGATATAGTACCATTCATATTTAATTTCTGAAAGTGTATAAAGTGCTGCTATGTGTAAAGAAAATAAATAAATATAATAAAATAAAACTTTAAAACCTAGAAATAAGTCTTTGGTTAGATGTTGCATGTGATACTACATTGCTGTCAAAGCACCAAGACCTTCATCGAGAATATTAAGAAAGACTGTTATCCTTGGGAGCAGGGGATTAAAAAAAAAAAATTGGTATGTGTCAGTTATACTAAAGGTCTTTAAAGGTTGACTAACCAGTTAAACTGTTACCATTAATATTACAGATGTGATGGTATCTGTTCAGAAAGTCTGTCACTAAAACTATTTTCTACTAGAATTTATAATCCACAATTTCATTTTTTACTAAGACAAGGAATGACGCTGAACCTCAATTTTCTTGCTTGTTGCACATATTGCAGTAGCATCCAAATCAAGTTGATTGCTGAAATTCGTGCATAGAACGCATGCCCTGTCGCCCTAACCTGCTGCAATCCTGAGATTGAATTACCTGCCCCAGTCTATAGAAAGTCTCTCACTGACTTTGGTGTGCCTTGGAAAAGGCTCTGTTTCTGCAAACATGCATAGGGACACAAATATGCAGACACTTAAGAAAAAAAAGTTTGCAATTGAAGTTGGGTTTTTGGAATGATGGATATTCAAAAAAGTTTTTCCTGATTATGTTACGCCAAATTTTGTTACAAGCTGCAGTATTGTAGCTTTGCTAGAACACATTACGACATTATTTTTATTTTGAGACCTTACATGCGTGGATACTTCAAATTATCTGTAAAATGACAAGGACTGTTTTCCCATTTCATATACAACCCATTGCATGGATTTAAATTCAGGACAAACTTTAAACTTGCTCAAAACCTAACTTTTTGGGGGGACAGTTTGTGACTTATATGACTTAGGTTCTACTTTGGATTGGTTCTGAAACAAAGCTAGTAAACCATGTAACCACACTAGCTATAACGTATTAGAAATGTAGTTGTCATCTTTGTTTGCATCCATTTTTATTTACGTTTCTGTCTTACTAATGCTATCTTGTTTAGATGGTGCAAAAAAATGCAGAAATGCATTTTGTTTGAAAGTTACCCTCCTTTTTCTTTAACATTTAACCCTAATTTCTCTAATGTGTTCTTTTTTTATTTTCCCATTAGAGTGACCTCAGTTCTGTGGTAATTTTTATTTATTTTTTTATAAATATGTATGCTTTTTTAATTGCCTATCTGTCTCTGTGCTTGTTGCCATTCTTTTAAAAACATAATGGAAAAGCAATATTTGTTCTGCATATCATGAATTGATGTTTTCTCATCTTTATATGTGCAGCTAATCAAGTAAATGGTTAGCTCTTTCTTTACTACCCATTGTTGAAACTAAAAGTTGATTATTACAGACTCTTGCTTGTGGGGGTCCTCCTATAAAACACCTCACCAAAATTTGCCTAGATTCATTATTTGAAAACAGAAGTTAATCCCTTCTAAAATTTTCCTGCTTTTGACCTGTAGAAATGTAGGTTCTGCTGCAGCACTGCTTGTGTAAGCTGTGACAGAACTATTCATGTCTGGCTGGTGGAGACAGTGGGTTTGAGGAGAGAGCAGCACTTGGATGTTCTTCCTTCCTTTCGCTAGCTGGAACTGCACTTTCCAACTTGTAACTGCATGTAACAGTTGATGAGTTAGTGTGGTAACTTCTGCAGTCTGATTTCACTTTAAGGTGTGCCTTGTGTAAAAATAAACTGCAGTCTTCGGAAGTACTAAAGGATTTTTTTTTTTTTTAAACCACGTGATATTAAACCAACTTAGGAATAACACAAAACTAACTTGCTTTTTCATTATGCTGCTGCTTGGGTTTTTTTCCCTTTCAAATTTGCTTTTTCTAAATTTCTGCCTATGGTTGCTGCGTTGAAAACCACTAAAATTTGACTAAAAGGACACTTTGAGCAATGGATTTATGGGATATAAACTATCAATTTAAGTGACAGTCAGGTGGTAGTAGTAATGATTACTGAGAGCCATGTTTTAGTTGGGGTTATTTACAGCTCCTGGAAGTGAGGTCTGTAGCCCATGGAGCTTGCACAGTTTTTATTACCGTATATATACCATAATCTGGTTTGTGTTTACCATGTTTAAAGGCATAAAAAATAATTCCAGTACCATTCTATATTTTTCTTTCTAACACAGTGCCCTTGGAGACTAAACATATTTTGACTATTTTGTCCCACTTCTATTTTGCGATTTACAGGCAGGACTTCATTTGTGTAATGAAGTAATGTATTTGCACTGATAAAAAAGAAACTGTAAGCTTCCTTCCACCTTCCCCATAAAATTACTTATTTTTTTAATTTATCATAACAAAATACCTAAACTGCTTCATACTGAATTTGCAGAATAGAGTATTTCTGTTGGAAGGGACCTACAACAATAATCTAGTGCAACTGCCTGAATCAATAACTCTTGTAAATGCAGATTTGGTACTCCCCCCCCCCCCCCCCCCCCCCCCTTTTTTTTTTTTAATTGGCATGTCTTTTTGTTTTGTGTTTCACTTCTGCAGGGGCTCATTTCTCTGGTAGACTGAGCCTTCTGCAATATTCTATCCTGAGATTTTAGAGCTGCAAAGTGACATCACTGGTCTGCAATTCCACAGAAGCAGTGAGGCAAACCCACCTTTAGTTCCATGGTTTTTTCAGTTTCTGAAGTTTAACAGTTTGTAGCTTTCATTCCTGTACCAGAATTGGTCCTTATATACCATATCATTTAACAGATATGTCTTACAGAATGTTTTGAAGGTAGAGCACCAGTTAAATTGTTGGATGTGTGTAATATTGGTAACCATTGGCATGATGCAGCTAAGTGAGAGAGGGGGCTGGTTTTTGCTTTTTACCCAGTACATCAATGTTTCACAGTCATAATAAAATCTCAGAGCATGTACCTGAACTTCACTTAAACACACACACTTATTTTAATTTTTTTATACAGCTTGATGCACTAGTAATCTGGCATGGCATGTCGTTGTGTGCTGCAATTCCTTACCATTTATTCTTTTTTTTTTTTCTTTTTTAATAATATGGATTAAAACTTGAGTTGCTGTTGAGTTGATGAAAGTCTTGGGAAGTAGTGATCTGATGCATTATGAATAAGCAATAGCTAGAACATGGCAAAATTATCCCACATCCATTGTTTATCAAGATACCCGTTGACTAACACTTTTGCTCCTATTGTTACTGGGATTAAGGTTTTTTTTTCTTGCATTAATTAATTTGATTTGCAGGCATGAACTAAACACATGTGACTTTATTTTTTTTTTTAACAATAGGACTGTCTTCTCTTTTTAATAACACTAATCACGTTTTCATGAACTTGCACCTTTGGTTTTTTTCAGACTGATGAAGTGTTTCTGGAAGCTCAGATTCAGAATATCACTACCTCTCCAATGTTTATGGAGAAGGTTTCTTTAGAGCCATCTATGATGTACAAAGTTGCAGAACTGAATGCAGTTGACACAGCAGGGGAGAGGTACGTTCAGATTCAGGATACTTGACTGTGAAACTCTGTTACGGTTTCATGAAAAGCATTATGGTTACTGAGTTGTCTGTAACGGAAGGATGTACTTCTTTGCTTCATTAAAAAGATCAAATTCATGTTACGTATTCAGCTGGAAAAGCTGTTAGTTTTCTTTTTATAGAAACTATTTTTAAAACTTTGTAGTTCTATCTAGTAGAGAAATCCTTGGCTTAATCCTCAAATAATCGGTAACATGGATGACATGGTAACATGTAAACGTACTACTTTTTCAGTATCTCCTATGTAAAATTTAGCCCACATCTGCTTCTGACTTGATCTGCCTGTGCGTATTTAGCCTTAGAGAACCCATCTGGCTTGTCCTTGCTTCCTTCTAGTAGACTGGTAACTGTTTTCAATTGTTTTAATCAAAATCTAACAAGGCAGCAGTCAAGGTGAATCAGTGGAACACCCTTAGGATCTTAGAATATAAAAATTTGCTATGCTGAAATAAATTAAGTGTCATTTAGTGTCAATTAGTAAAATACCAAACACCAGAAGAATTTTCTACTGAGTTCAGTAAACTGTTGTGGATACAAAAGCTTGTGATATCTGGGTAGAAGTTAACTTTGGCTGTTTGTGTTCTGCAGTTGCTTGGGTTATGGAGGAGGTGATGTTTGGGTGCTTCTGTAGCAGGGGCTGGAGTGAAAATTCTGTTTTCTCCTTGCCTGTTGAAGGGTTCATGTGCAGTGTAGCGGAGCATTGTTCTTACAGAGTGTTTGCATCGCCTGTAATGGTTCTTGTCCTGAATGGGAATCCTAGGCTCATGACCCTGAGATTTACTGGGAGGGAACCAAATAGCAGCAGTAAAATTACCAGCATTTTTTAAATGCTAAGGTGCCAGATAGTAAACTATAGTGTAGCAAAGCAGATTTCCAACTCAGTTCTCTCTGGCTCAGATGAATAATTTTTTTTCTCCTTGGTCCTTGAAGCTCCATAATTCTAGAGTTGTTTTCTGTTGTGAAAACACAAAAAAAGGTCTGTGTCTTCCCATGAATAAAATACACACAGAGTAAGACTTGTGAAGGATGGGGGGAAAAAAGGTTGGGTTCTTAAGTCTTCCTGAAAATAACTGTTTAAATTAAGACCCAATTTTTTTTTTCTTTTAGTGAGTCTACTTTTGGCTCAAGGACTTACTTACAACCTATGGATACACGTCAGTACTTATACTGCCTAAAACCAAAGCAAGAATTTGCAGAGAAAGCTGGAGTAATAAAAGGTGTGACAGTGATTGGTAAACTAGACATTGTATGGAAAACTAATCTGGGTGAACGTGGAAGGCTGCAAACTAGCCAGCTCCAGAGAATGGTAAGTTTAACTTAAGCATCAGTTTAATTTAGCATCCATCTTTAAGGCATCTCAGAGAACAATTTAGTAATGACTTCAAGGAAAAGTTCAAGCTGCTTACCTTCTGGACTTCATTTTGAATTCACGTGTCTCTATACGTATTTGAGAAAGTGAAATGTGGACAAAACACTATTCTGAGGAACTGTAGCTGAACAAAAGCATTCTTGTTCTTTTTGGTTATGTGAATGACAACATTTTTTGTTTTCTTGAAGATTGGTTTTCTGGCACATAACATGCCTCTTTCTTTTTTTTGACAGCACTGAACAACATAACTTAATAGATTGTGCACTTGAATTGCCAGAATCAAGTAACCTATACAGCAAAATACATTACTTAGAGTAAAATTAACTTCTTGGATGCCATTTGGCAAAAAACCAAAACGCACTGATAAAAGAACTCCTTCAAGTATGCTCTTGACGGACAAGTCTGCTCCCTGATTCATATAGACATTTTAGCTTCAAGTAACAGTTTTCATGCATAGAATAGTAGTATTTGTCTTTCACATCCACAGTTCTGATTGAATCTATTCTCTTCTGGTTTATTTAGAAACTGCTTATGAATTTTAAGTTGTAATTACTAGCTTGCTTAAGTCAGCTGCACAGCCTGTCTACTCTAATACCTAAACCTGACTTGCAGCTTCTGAATTGAGGATAGTGTAATATGGAAGAGAAGTAAAAAAGCTTTGACAATTGAATCTTAATTGGAGTTTACAAAGCTTGTAATTGGGTTCCTGCCTCTTCATTCCCATCTTCTAGTAAATTGAGCAATTCTGTAGGGAAATCACATTGACTTGGAACTAGGCAAGCAAACTTGGATACTGGAAATTCACAGCTAAGTCACTAAAACTTCTCTGTTTTTTTTAATTGAGGTGTTAAGTATCTGTATGACTCCATCATATCAGAAACTTGCCCTTCTTTTCTAAACTTAGTTTCTCTTTTTACTTTGAAACTTGTCGTTTGCTTTTTAACTAATAAACTGTCATTTTCAACTGACCTTTCCTATAATTTCTCTTTAAAGACAGATTTCCTCCCTGCTCACCCCTCCCCCCCCTTAATAAGTATTCTCTCACTCTGCATCCGTTCTTGTTGAAGCTTGGAGAATTGCACTTAGAACACAGTGATGATTAACACACACCTCCACACTCCAGGATTAGTTTTAGTCATCCATCATTGTTTTGTGTTAGTGATTAATAGAGGAGCATGAGCTATTTTGTGTACTTGAGCAACATCTGTCTCTGGAAAAGCAGCAAATGGGGTTTTTATTGTTTGTTTTCTTCCCCCCGAGTTGCAGTGCAGCTTCCTCTTGTCTTCTCATCTTTTAAGTGCTATCAGTGTTTCATTTCTAGGCTACTTTCACCTTCCATCATTTTCCTCCTAATCCATTTACTAGCCCTATAATCATTGTTTCCTCTACAAACACAGAATTTGTGCGCTGTCATTGTTTTGGTTCAGATCAGGAACACGCTTTTGAAACAAGCATCCTAGATCACCCCCACATACCGTAATTCAGGGTTTGGGGGATTTGTTTGGTGGTCTTGGAATTCACAACAACATTCTTTTTGGGCGACGTTAACCCAGACAGGTGCATGTCCACAGTATGCTAAGGGTGCTCCATCTGTTCACTGGCATTCAGTCCAGGACTAGACTAGAATGAGTCCAAAGTTAAAGAACATTATTCTTGAATAGCACAAGCAAGGGATTATCTAGTTGATTCCATACTCAGAGCAACTGTCTCATTTTTGGATGAAAACTGCATTCCTCCTTTTGGTGTTACTGTAAGGCCTTTACCTCTAGCTATCAGTTCTTGCAGGTATCTCATTAAGGCCAGCGGGTGTGTACTGGTTTAGGCCTTCTCATCTGCTCTGATTCTGTCTTGATTTGCTCAATTGCTGCTGAGTTTATTCTCTAAAATACTACTTTCGTTGTTGTTTTTTTTTCTTAATGTAACTCTCTGAAAAGAAGAATCTAATGTTATAGCAAATAACCTGTTATTTAGGGAAGTGGATATAATTTTTCCAGTAGATTCCTTCCTGTCCCCTAATACAGCTGAAAACGTGACATTTTCCAGTGCTGGGTAATTACTTCTCTTTCTTGAAAGGTTCCAAACTCAGGTTGCTCAACTAATCTGAAGTCCCCATCAGTTTGACATCCCTTTGCTCACTCTAATGTCCAGTTTAATACACTTTCTAAAATGCCATCCATCTTCAGTCTGTAATGAACTGCACATAACTAAAACATGTTCCCAGGCTGTCAGTCACTGGCTTTCTGGACATCTTTGGGAAACTCTTTTAATCAAGCTGTAAATGCAACTCTTACTACAGCATCCTTCTATCAATCAGCAGAATTAGAACGTGAGTCACAACTAAGCCTTGTCAGGCAGGGCAAATTTTTCCCTTGTTTTTTCCTTATGATCTGTCGTTTGTGGGGATTGAAAATATAAAGCTTTTTATTTGTGGGTTACCATCTTGAATCAGCCATGGTTGGTAGCAACTAGCATATTTATTGCAGGTTTGTTAGTAGACCATATGAAATGTGTTTGGCTCTTGACAGAATTGGACAGTTGACAAGTGTTCACATCATGTGCCTTTCTAACTGGTGGCAATTAACTATTTTGGCAGAGGCTTGGAGGACTGAAATGGCAAGGAGGATGAACAATCTCAGGGCAGATTTAGAGTAGATATAAGTTAGAAATTTTTTACAGTGAGGGAGGTGAAACACTGGAACGGGTTGCCCAAAGAGGTAGTGGAGGCCCCATCCCTGGAAACATTCAAGGCTAGTTTGGAGGGGGCTCTGAGCAACCTGATCTAGTTAGCGGTGTCCCTGCTTACTGCAGGGGGGGGTTGGACTAGGTGACCTCTAAAGGTGCTTTCCAACCCAAAGTATTCTATGATTCTATGGTTTCTTAGGATGTGGAATAGTGGTGGGTTTATCAGGAAAACTATACTTACGTTACATTACCTGTCTTAGAGGAGGTCTTAGAATGAAGCTGCTCTGTTCAGGAACTGTATGTGGATATTCAAACTTGGAAGGATGTGAACTATCCAAAAACCCTAGTAATAAAGATCATCCTTATCTAACAAATAGTTAAACCTATCAAGATGGTGGTCATCAGTAGTGGATGGAGTGCTGTTGTGGTTTGGGTACAAAACAAAATTGCTCTTATTTCAAACTTGTTGCTGTAAATGAAAAATTGAGTAGTAAAAACTTTGGCTATACTATCCAGCATCTGAGAATATATATTCTTTTACCTTCTCAGGCTCCTGGTTATGGTGATGTAAGGCTTTCTTTGGAGACAATACCAGACACCGTAAATTTGGAAGAACCTTTTAACATTACATGTAAAATAACAAATTGCAGGTAATGATGTCATGTGCTTCTTATGCTTTTTCCTTGTGGCTGTCTTTGTTTCATTTTTTCAATACTTCCTCCTGAAACAACTCAAACCTGGTCTTTCCTATGAGTTGTAGCTGTTGAAGAGTACTGAGGCACCCATCTGCTGACCTAACAGGGAGTCACGAGAGGTATGCTGCCTTCCGGGAGCTAAGGTTCGAGATATGGCTGTGAGGATGCCACAACTCATCAGGAGAAGGGACTACTATCCATTAGTACTATTTCATGCAGGCACAAATGGTACAGAAAGCAGAAACTGGGGTAAAATCAAGGAAGACTTTCAAGCCCTGGGGGTACAAGTGAAAAACATTGGGGACCAGGTTATCTTTTCTTCCATTTACCAGTTCGAGGGAAGGGGGTGGCCAGAAATAGGCTCATAATGTACATCAACTTATGGCTGCGTGGCTGGTGCCGTCGTGAGGGTTTTGGCTCCTATGACAATGGGGAGTTCTTTGATGACTACAACCTGTTAGGGAGGGATGGGGTCCACCTCTCTAGGCGAGGCAGGGGAATCCTAGGCAGTAGGTTGGCTTACTTGGTACGGCGGGCTTTAAACTAAAGGACTCGGGGGGTGGGGTACACAATCAGGACACTCAGGCAGTCGCATCCAATGGGGGAACAAGTGTGTCCGTTCAGAGCAGCAATAAATGTGCCATAGCTGCCTCCCAACTTAAGAACCAGAAGACAAACTGCCTTAAAGGTGGGCTTGGCAGTTGCAGATCCTCTTTCATCCCTCCAGGGAAACCTACATGCTCAATTGCCTCGCTGAAATGCCTCTACACCAGTGCACACAGCATGGGGAACAAGCAGGAAGAGCTAGAGTTCTCTATGTGGTCACGGGGCCATGATCTCATCGCAATTACAGAGACATGGGGGGACAACACGCATGACTGGAACACTGCCATCGATGGCTATGTGCTTTTCAGGAAAGACAGGCCTACGAGGCGAGGCAGTGGAGTTGCTCTTTACGTGAAGGAGCAACTGGAATGCAGAGAACTCTACCCAGGAGTGGATGAAGAACAAGTTGAAAGCTTGTGGGTAAAAATTAAGAGACAGGCCAGCATGGGTGACACTGTGGTGGGTGTTTACTATAGACCACCCAATCAGGATGAGGAAGTAGACAAGGCCTTCTACAGACAGCTAAAAGTAGCCTCGCAATTGCAGGCCCTGGTTGTCATGGGAAATTTCAACTATCCTGGTATCAACTGGAAGGACCACACAGCAAGGTGCGCACAGTCCAGGAGGTTCCTGCAGAACATCAGTGATAACTTTTTGACCCAGGTGGTGGAGGAGCCAAGAAGAGGAGCGCCACTGGACCTTGAGCTACAAATAAAGAAGAAGTGGTTGAGGATGTGAAGGCAGGGAGCAGTCTTGGCTGTAGTGACCATGAGATGGTGGAGTTCCAGATTCTGTGTGGTGGAAGCAAAACAACAAGTAGGACTGCCATGCTGGACTTCAGGAGAGCTAACTTTGGCTTCTTCAGGGACCTACTTGGAAGAATTCCATGGGCTAGGGCTCTTGAAGGTCGGGGAGTCCAAGAGAGCTGGCTGCTATTCAAGTAGCTCTTCCTCCGTGCTCAGGATCAGTGCATCCCTGTGAGTAGGAAATCAAGTAAACGAGGCAAGAGGCCTGCATGGATGAACAAGGAGCTTCTAGTAAAACTCAGAGAAAAGAGAAAGCTCTATGGAATGTGGAAAGAGGGTCAGGCCACTTGGGAGGCATAGAGGAATGCTGCCAGAGCATGCAGGGAAGCAACTAGAAAGGCCAAGGTTCACCTGGAACTAAGTCTGGCAGAGGCTATCAAGGATAACAAGAAGGGCTTCTTCAAGTGTATCAGCAGCAAATGGAAGACTAGGGGAAATGTGGGACTACTGCTGAACGAAATGGGTGCCCTGGTGACAGAAGATACAGAGAAGGCAGACCTACTGAATGCCTTCTTTGCTTCAGTCTTCACTGCCAAGGCTGGCCCTCAGGCTCCCCAGTCCTTGGAGGTAAGTGAGCAAGCTTGGAGAAGGGATGACCTTCCCTCGGTTAAGGTGGATCAGGTTAGGGATCTTTTAAGGAAGCTGGACACCCACAAATCCATGGGTCCTGATGGAATGCACCCGCAAGTGCTGAAGGAGCTGGCAGACATCATTGCTGAGCCACTTCCCATCTTCTATGAAAGGTCCTGGAGAACAGGAGAGGTGCTTGAGGACTGGAGGATGGCCAGTGTCACTCCAGTCTTCAGAAAAGACGAGAAGGAGGACCCAGGGAACTACAGGCCGGTTAGTCTCACCTCCATCCCCGGAAAGGTGATGGAACAACTCATTATGGATGTCCTCTCCAAGCAAGCAGAGGAAAAGATCATCAGGAGTACCCAGCATGGATTCACCAAGGGGAAATCATGCCTGACCAATCTGATAGCCTTCTATGATGGCGTGACTGGCTGGGTAGATGAGGGGAGAGCTGTGGATGTTGTCTACCTTGACTTCAGCAAGGCTTTTGATTCTGTCTCCCATAACAACCTCATAGGGGAGCTCAGGAAGTGTGGGTTGGATGAGTGGACAGTGAGGTGGATTGGGAACTGGCTGAATGACAGGGCTCAGAGGGTTCTGATCAGTGGGGCAGAGTCCGGTTGGAGGCCGGTAGCTAGTGGAGTTCACCAGGGCTCAGTACTTGGTCCGATCTTGTTCAACTTGTTCATCAATGACCTGGACGAGGGGACAGAGTGCACCATCAGCAAGTTCGCTGATGACACAAAACTGGGAGGAGTGGCTGATACGCCGGAAGGCTGTGCTGCCATTCAGCGGGACCTGGACAGGCTGGAGAGTTGGGTGGAGAGGAACCTGATGAAGTTCAACAAGGGCAAGTGTTGAGTGCTGCACCTGGGGAGGTCGAACCCCATGCACCAGTACAGGCCGGGGGCTGACCTGCTGGAAAGCAGCTCTGCCGAGAGGGACCTGGGAGTCCTGGTGGACGACAAGCTGACCATAAGCCAGCAGTGTGCCCTTGTTGCCAAGAAGGCCAATGGCATCCTGGGGTGCATTAAGAGGAGTGTGGCCAGCAGGTCGAGGGAGGTTATCCTCCCCCTCTACTCTGCCCTGGTGAGACCCCACCTGGAGTACTGTGTCCAGTTCTGGGCTCCCCAGTTCAAGAGAGATGAGGAACTCCTAGAGAGAGTTCAGAGGAGCGCAACAAAGATGATGAGGGGACTGGAGCATCTCCCCTACGAGGAAAGGCTGAGAGTTGGGCTTGTTCAGCCTGAAAAAGAGAAGACTGAGAGGGGACCTCATCAACATATAAAAATATCCCAAGGGTGGACGTCACGAGGATGGAGCCAGACTCTTTGCAGTGGTGTCCAGCGACAGGACAAGGGGCAATGGGCACAAACTGAAACATAAGAGGTTTCAGTTGAATATGAGGAAAAACTTCTTTACTTGGAGGGTGACAGAGCACTGGAACAGGCTGCCCAGGGGGGCTGTGGAGTCTCCTTCTCTGGAGATAATTCAAAGCCCACCTGGGCGATGTCCTGTGTAACATGCTCTAGGAGAACCTGCTTTAGCAGGGGGTTGGATGATCTCCTGAGGTCTCTTCCAACCCTTGCCATTCTGTGATTCTGTGTGGCAACATGAAGCTAACTGAAACACAACTTTTGGATTACAGTGATTTAAAAAAAAAAAAAAAAAAAAAAAACCCAACAAAAAAAAAACAAACAAACGAACAAACCTTTCTATCATGATCTGTTAATACTGTTTGAACTAACAGATTGCCAAAAAAATGTAGCGGAATTCCATGGAACTGGTTGTAATATCATCTAAATTTGCACCCCATACTTAAATCACAAATCATCTTAGCTCTTAATCTAATTAACAAAATGAGTGTGTATATAGGATTTTTTTAACTACAAGTAATTTTATCAGAATAAATGATGCCATTTGTATCCAGTCTGATTTTACTGCCAGTTCTGCACCACAGCCAGAATGCCTGCTAAATATTGTCACTGTTGCCTTTCGTATGTCTTTATCCATGTTTTGCCTTGATTTGTGGTTACACCAGGATCTACGGTAGCCCTTACAAAAGGATTGCAAGAGTGACACCTCAATAAAGTAATTCCAAACAGAAGCTGAAGCCAGGGACTACAGCACGTATCTGGTCTGTAGATACAGCTCATGTTCCATCCAAAGTGTGAGCAGTACTATGCTCTCCAGTACTGCTATACCCATGACAGGATGCTCGTGTCGGACAAAGCTGTAAACAACTGAATTACTGCACATCACAGTAAATCTTGCTTGTCACCTTGTAATAATTTATAAATGCTCAATTAATAGTAATGTGAATAGTAAAGTAATTAAGCTTTTACATGTCTGCAGTCCTTGAATGCTTAAAAAAAGCCCACAGGTTTATTGTTTTTCCATTTCCTTTAGCAGTGAAAGGACTATGGACCTGGTTTTAGAAATGTGCAATACCAATTCCATCCACTGGTGTGGAGTTTCAGGAAGGCAACTTGGAAAGCTGCACCCAAGTTCATCCCTCCATCTTGCACTTACATTGCTGTCCTCAGTGCAGGGATTGCAAGTAAGTCTTTAGAGCACAGTTCTGTTACAAAATAGCTGTTTTATAAGCTCAGTAATTCTTCCTAATAATAACTCTTATAAATATTTTCCCTTTCTAGAGTGTCTCTGGCTTAAGACTTACAGACACGTTTTTGAAGAGAACATATGAGTATGATGATATTGCACAAGTCTGTGTAGTTTCTTCAGAAGTCAAACAAAGCTGAAGAAAAAATTTCTGTGTTTCTGCTGGGCTTTTTTCTTTTTTTTTGGACCAACTTCTTGATGTTTTTGCAGCTGAATCACATCAAAATATGTACAAACAAAACCAAACCCCTATGTATCTGTAAATGTAACTATGCTTATTTAATTTCTCTGAGCATTTTTTGAATGTTTTAAAATCTTTTAAAAACATGCATATGCATTTTATCTACTGAAAATAAAGCCTTTGAAAGAAGTGTAGCTCTAGCAACTTATGTTGCATTAACATCACTTTGGGGCAGGGGGGTGAGATTGATATGAAATAGTAGCACTTCGTACTGATTTTTATTATTTTAATTATTTTTAAAATATTTCAACAATTTTTAAATTGTGGTTCTGACAAAACTGCTTCCGTTTGAAGGAACTGACCTTTTACAGGCAAGTTCCTGGAGTCCAAACCCCCAAAAGAAAGACTTTGGGGTACCTGGCACGGGAGAGTATTTGCCTGGTACGTACACAGCTGTAAGAGCTGCAGCCTGGTAAAGGCACGAGATGAGAGTGCAGCTGGCACTGCGGAGGTGCCAGCAGCCAGAAAGCAGAGCATTAGCCAGAGAACGTGCTGGTTGTGGCTCGGTCTCTGGGAAGGAGTGATACAGCAAATCTGCTGCCGTTAGCTGCCGTCTTGGGCCACATTGTGCCTCCCCGTGATACAGGGCGTGCTGTGCACAGGCACATTGCTTCCCAATTAGTAGGGAACTGAAAACTAAAACAGCAGAATTCGGGCATTTTTTCGTTGTTAAACTGAGGCAGTGGGAATTGTTCTTCCCATCCCAGAGGCATTTAAGTAGACTGTTCTAGGAAAGTAAGGAGAAAAACCCTACAAGGCTGCCCTAGATCACGTTCTCCAAAGCATATGCAGGAAGGAATTCAGGACTTGGTTAAGCACTGAAATGTGCTTTCCCCTAGCTTTGTTTTTGATAAAAGATTGAAATATTTTGGGCTGAAATACCTAAGGTCACCCAAACGAAGTCATTTAATACAGAAAATGGTGACTGACTTTCCTAGTTTCACAGTAGTTAAGCTAGTGTTAAAGATTCTACTCGGTGGCTTGTCGTATTTCTCAGCTACCACGTTGGCACTTAGCAACTTTAGTTAGTTTTGACAGTATTTTGCTTAAGGCTTTCCTGTGTATAAAATCTTTAAGTGTAGAATTCAATTTAAAAATACTGGATAAATTTACGACCAACTTACAAAATTGAGGGGATGAGTCTACACCAGGGAAAAAATACATTGAAGCTCTATCTCACACATCTTACAAAATGCAGAACAACCAACATAAACAGGTATATTAAAGAATGCAATTTACCTATTACTGTAGATACATGAACAAACTAAAACAGTAAAACCACAACTATCCAGACAAAAAATGTAAATAACTTTATTTATAATCTATTTTCAAGTTAAACTGACACAAGTTGAAGGAAATGTAACTATGGTAATAAGAGGTAGGAGTGATACAGAAATGGTAGACAAGTTGCATTTTGCCAGGATGACTTTGGGTAGCCCTGGAACAGCGTATGAATCCAAAGCGGCAGACTTAGTTCTTTCTCAGTATGCGTGAGTGATTTTACTTTGTACTTGTTACAAAACCAGAAGTGCAACTGAAACAGTTTCTAAGCTGAATATTTCAGTAGATGTCTTTATGATCAGGCATAGTTAGAAGAATATACTTCCATGCAAGCAGGCTACGGGAGTTTACAATTTGAGTGCAAAACATTTTCTTCTCTAACAATTATCACACTTATATGCTGATGGAATAGTAATGATACAAAACCAATTAAGTGCTAAATGCATATTTGCTCAGTTGAATTATAAACTGCAACTGACCTTAAATTAAAGCCGTATTTATGGGAATTGTGGCTTACCACTTGATCTACGAGGATGAAAAATTTTAGTGCAAAATAAAGTGCAGTTATTACACAGGAAAAGATTCCTTCCTCACCCTGTGACTGAGACATATTGCATGACTCTGTGAAACAATCTAGCCTATTCAAGGCAAAATAGACCTTAGCATAAATGATCCCTCTGTTCCTGGTTTCAATGGGAAAGCGTGTAATGACAGCTCCTGTTATTGGTTTCACTGTTTTTTATTTAGGCTGTTGTTCTGATTTCAGCTGGGATAGAGTTAATTTTCTTCATAGAAGTTAGCATAATTGGTTGGTGTTGGGAGAGTGATCACGGAACGGGACGGGCTGGGCATCGGTCGGTGGGTGGTGAGCAATTGCGTGGTGCATCATTAGTTTTGTACATTCTGTATATTCTCTTACCATTCTCATTATTACTATTATTTTCTCTTATTAAACTGTCTTTATCTCAACCCATGGCTCTAACCTTTTTTTCTCCTTCCCAATTCGCTCCCCCATCCCACTGAGGGAGGGGGGAGTGAGCGAGCGGCTGCATGGTGCTTAGTTGCCAGCCGGGTTAAACCACGACAGCTGTAAAGCCCTTTCTCTTCACATAGAAGAAACAAACAATGCTTACAAGTTAAGTATTGTGCCAGTTGTAGCACATTCCTAAAGGGTTAGCTAATGCCATCAATGTTTTAATAAATACTCTGGTTACATACTGTCTGTACTGGAGTAAAACCTAAACATGACAATATTGTAGTATGTGACATGAAAGTTACCACTCCATAAAGATGATTTCGAGACTAGTTTTCAGGTAACTAACCAATGCTTCATTCCATTTAACCTTGGGGATAGCTCTCCCATAAATCCAGTGAGCTCTAGGGCTTGTACTTGACAGTACTTCTACAGCCAGTCTTTGAGTATTACCGTATTTTATAGTTCTTAAGGAACTGACAAGAGGTTCCTGACACTCTGTCTTAAATTAGAAAAGTAACTGACTGCTTGAAGATTGCTGCCATGAAGTTAGGGTAAATTGAGTGTGAGAGTTATTGCAGTGCTGCCCAGTCCACTCTGGATTTATTGGTTCCCTTCATCAAGGTTAGTAAAACTCACTTTGAGCAGGTGAAAATAAGAAAGAGAACTAAGAGGAACCATGAAGTTTAACAGGAGATGTGCCAGGAGCCATGCTTCTCTCCTGGCACAACACATGACTCCAGGCAATGTTTGTACAGTAGCTGTAGCCCACCTACAGCCTCCATCCATCCTTCTTGTAAATGGCGTCCTGTCCTATTAAATGTAACAGAACTTAAGTAGTGGTTTTCTTGAATGGCTTAGATTCAGGATCTGAACTACCTCTGAGAAAAGATCCTGTTAGGGATTTCCTTCTTTGTCATCAGATATTAAGTCAGAAGCTGTTACTTGGAAATGTATTTAATGTAAAGCTTAAGTGTCCCTACAGCCTCAAAAAGGCAGCTACAGCAACTTACTTACATAATTTTAAATAGCATTTTAATGCTGTGTATAGGCAAGCTGTATTGAATAAAGTATGAACTGTCTTAAAGTTGTTTAAGTTGCTCTATTAAGCTTTATCTCTTTATCCAACATACATAATACGGATTTCCTATTTTTGTGTTTTTGCCAATTATTTTCATTTCTCCTTGGACCCAGCTGCTTTTCCCCTCGTTCCAGTAGTGGAAGATGCACAACTGGCATTTGTCAGAGTCAAATACATGAACAGGCCCCAAATTTTGCATTTGCTTCTACTTGAGGTGCTTTTTTTTTTTACTACAAGACAAATCAGATACAATGTCTGAGGCCCAGGAGTTCCTGCATATTTCTGCATGTGAGAGTCTATTGTTACTCCCCCACGTACCTTCTACAGTCTAACCAGCCAGCAGAGATCCCTTTGTCTTCGGAATCAAAGCAGGCTCCTCAAGTTAGTTTTGATACACAAAGAGGAAAATGTGACTGTTGAGAACCTCCCTGGAGTAAAAACAAGTGTACCTTGTACCAGAAAGCAGTGTGAACAGTAAGCAGAATACAAAAAGTTAACATAATAAAAATACAGAAAAGCAGTGGTCTCTGAAAGAGTAAGATTAACTGAGAAGAAAAGCCAGGGTACAAACAGAAATACTATAGAGTGGAAAAATGTTTAACTTGGCCATATAACCATCACTTAAGTAAGTTAGGTATGCATGTATAATGAAACTTTAAAAAGAACCTTAATTGTTTAAGCCAGTGTTTTACCACACAAGAATAGAATGAGAATCCTTCTTTCTAAGGCAGTTATTTTCTGATAAATTTTCAGTACTAGTTATTTGTACAGTCACAGGATCAGTTTTAGCTTATTACAGTTAAGAATTTTAAGCTTATATTAAGTACTGCATACATATGGAATGTAATACAGTTTGCCATGCCTAGGAAAATAGTGCCATAATGCTGACCTCCAGGGCTACCATCAGGATTTTTGAGGGTACACATGGCAGTAGAAAAGCCTAAAACTTCTTAATACCCTTTCCCTTCCCAAGCCAACTTCCATTTTGGTTTCTGTGTATTATCCTACTCAGGATTAGTGTCCTCTCTCTCTGCAGTTTGTGGTACTCCATATGCAATCACCTCTCTCCCTCCTGCCCAGTGAAGTTGAAAAAATACTTCATGTTACTGATGCTGGCCCCTCCACAGGCTTAAAGAAACAGACTTTTCGAGTGTTGGTTTTAAGTACACTCAATACTCCCAACACTGATTTATGCTCGTTATAAAAGGGCACATCAGATAAGCCTATTGTTTCAGTATTTGACAGAGAATACAGCCATAATGATTTTCACCATAAGAGTAACATCCCTTTTACACTAGGATTTTAGAATTTAGCTGTTACGCAAGATCAACCTGCTACAAAACTCCTTCCCATTTAATAGCCCTGGAGATCAATCTAATGCACATACTGAAAATGACTTGTACTTAGGGATTTTAATAAACCACCTATTTAGTGTATTAATTTTCAGAGGAGTTACTATACATAAACTATTATGTTCCAAGTTATGTGCAATAGATCTGTTTAACAGATTATTCTTGTTTGCAAACACGCACAAAGAATTTTCTGTCTTCTATTCAAGCAGAAGAGTTACAATGGTGCTTTTGCTACTAACTATGGTATGCATTTTGGGGTTATATACCATTCCAATTCACATGCCTCCTTTCAGTCAGGAATGCTCTTCAGTGCTGCCACTGAAAGATCTGCTCCGGACATGATTTCTCAGTTGCTCTATAAGCTCTGGGTTCTGTTGCTGTATCTGTTGTGCAAACTGCTGCCCCCTGTGTTAAACAGTTTTAAGTAAAATCAACAAGTGAAAAAAAAACTTGACAAGCAGCATTTGTACAAAAACAGTATATCCCAACGTAACTGAAAGGTGCATTACATGAGAGTTAAGATGAAAGATAACTTGCTGTATAGTCTTAAGACATTGTAGCATTATGACTTTATCTAGTTAAAGTCTCTCCCAACAATCAGATCTTCATTTTTAGTCTTTAGGACTACTACTTCTACTTGATAACATGGAGGAAAAACGTATTACCTTACTTGGGAAAACTAAAATTTTGCGACAAACCTGCTCCAGTGATTTGCTCCCTTCTTTTTGAGAGGATCCATTCTAGTTATTTAAGATAACTACTCCTGTAGCTGAAGTGCAACTTTCTATTAGTTTTTCCAGAAATACAGTGTGCAGCTGCCAACTTGTACTTGTGAGCAAGATGTCATTAGTGGAAAGCAAGTGTACAATTACACCTTTGTGTCTTTGTCTTGTATGACTGAAGTAATGACAGATCCATCCCCATAACAGTTGTAGCTTATGAGTTAATTTAATGGGTGAGATTAATTCCACGTAAAAGAGAAGCATAACATGGGTTTACTAGAAAAAGCAAGTAAAACATATTACTTCATTAATGGCTATGTCATGGCTTCTCTGTAACTTGCATTTTGCCCAACTAGCAAATTATTAAGACTCCTTTAGACCACAGTGTAGGTTGAAGGAAAACCACCATTTTCATAGATCTAGGTGTAGTACACAGTTTTTGAGAAAACAGGCCTTGATTTTGTGTGGGCACATTTCTGTCTGTGATGTAAATTATAGATTACTTTTGCCCTGAAGGGGTGTAACTTAAATACAGTTTGAAACAGGCTACAATACGGAAATAAAGTAAAATTATATGCCCTTTAAGAGGTCTTGCCATATAAGCAAATGGCATGTTTTTGTGCAGACTCTTCCAGGTGGTTTAGCATTATTATACAATAGAAGGCTTGGGTCTTGGTTGTTGTAAAAGCTACTCCTCCTCATACTGAAGCCTTCCCAGTGTAAATGGAGGGATGCCAAAGCAGAAATTGTTGCAACATGTGCTAAGTAAATCTGTAGCTTTTCTAACTAGTTTCTGGGATATCAGGTAGTAAATTTATCAACACAATTTGAAAGCATGTGTAGGGGTACTAAAAGACCAAAAGGAGCATGTTTAGTAAGCGGCATTTAGAAATTAAACAGTGTATGAAAACCAGAAAGTGAAATCGAGCACCCAGTTCAATCATTCCAGTTGATGCAAATGTACAAAGCAAACAAACAAGATAGTGGAAAATAAGTCTTCAAGTTCTCAGTTTTAATAATAGGCATACAGTGGGAATGGGCCACAGTGTAATTGGCTTGACACTATCCCTTTTAAATAGATGTTGCACAGTGAAGCTTGCTTCTACAAATGTGACAGCTAAAACTAGCCAATTCTTACTTACGCATGGATCAGGCTGGACAAATCTGACAGGCCACCAACACCTGCAGCAGGGCCACCAATGGCGTTTGACATCATCCCTGACATCCTGGAACAGTTAGCACAGAGTTGGCATTGGGGTATGCAGAGACCTTTACAGTAAGCAATACGCCATAGTTCTTTTTTAAATTGCTGGGAGGAAATAAGCTGCAAGAGGAAGAAACTGCAGCGGTTTTACTTACAGTAAGCAAAAATAAAATAACATTTTCAGCAATACAGTACTATCCACCTTTTCTCTTATTAATTCAAAAAATATTTGTTTTACTGCTACTCCATTATAATACTTACAATTGTTGAACTTGAGGATTCTGCATTAAGCTTGCTGCCTAGAATAGACAATATATAGCTGAAATTATAACACATATATTACTTGGGTATCACTGTGGAAAATGTGGAAAAAAAACAAAAAAAACCTACATGCTGTATTCTACATTTTATTACAGAATTAAGCTAAGTTTACATACACAGAGATGTATGGTCCCCAGCAAAAAGAATCATTACAGGAATGTATTTCAAGGATATGAAGCTGAGACAATTTGTTGCATGTTAGATAAAAAATAGTGGTTACAGATTCAGCCATGAAAAATACGAGAAGACAAAATTATACATAAAAACCCAGTACCAGAAAACAAAACAAAACAAAACCCAACAAAAAAAAAACCCCAAAAAATTAAGACTTCCAAGAACAAAGTTTTTCTATTGGGCATTTTTGAGAAAGGTCTGGTTTTTGTTGATTCCCAGCCTGGATAAATCAGTTTTGCAACTACTAATTACCACTGGATATAAACTGTTAAGATTATGGCCACAAAATATTGCAAAGTAAACCAGAGTGTGGACTGACTTAGTAGCATGGTTTTGTGGTAACATATATCTTCCATGGTAATTGTAGTAGGTAACTTTGTAGTAAGCAGGAGGTTATTTAAATTTCTCATCCATAAGATACATCAAAAATTATATTGTGTTTACCATAGTGTAAGAGCATATATGGACAGATACTATAGAATAAACCAGGTAATGTTTTAAAGTTACTAACAGGTCTGTATGAATATAAGACCAATAGGCACAATGCAGTATCTGCTTATTCACTCTCTTATTAAAGGTCCTACAAAAAACATATATATATGTGACATTCATTTTATTGATCAATATATCTCAAAAGTAAATCATCTGTTCTCTCTAGTCTGCAGTTGGATACAAAATGCCAAATTCATGTCAATTCTATGGGTAATACAGGACTTTTTTTTCTTTCTTCCATCAGCAACAAGTCTGATCTAGGTTAGAGGCCCAAAATGCAGGCTATAAGTAACTTTCTTAAGGTCAGACAGTGAGTCAATTTTTTTCCTTAAAACCAAACAAAACCAAAAAACTACACCACAGGAAAATAATTAATTCATTCCAGGCTGAAGGCCCTGTGTACTATCCACTTGGCCAGGCATTTTCTGGAAATGATGCAAAAAATCCTTTCCCATAGTTAGCTGTATATTAAAAAGTACATCTTTGACTAAGAGATGCGGACTGTCTGAGTAAGTCACTTGCCCATGAAGTGGTACACAGAGTTCCAGTGCTATTTAATAATCGCTAATGCCGTTGGAGAATTCACTCCTTCCTTCCCTACTGTCTCTGTTATTTGGACCATAGTATCTGACCAGATGTACTGATTTCTCTTGCATGCAGTGCATTTCCACACGGAAGCACTGGTTGAAATGTCCTGTCCTAATGAAGCTACCAGAGGAGCAGTAAGTTTTTGATGGAGTTCTCAAAAGGAGTTTTTTTGCATTTTTTCTCCAAATTCCATTCTTCAAAGTCAATTAATACCATTTAGCTAAGAAAGTCATGCATGGAGAAAAACTACTGAGGGACAAAACCACAATTTGCCATTGTACTGGAAGTAAAGGAATGCACTATATGCTATTTATATTAATTGCTTGCACATCTCATGAAGTTTTGCACACTTAAGGATGTCAGGGATAATTTAAAAGAGTAAGAACAGAAGGGTCTCTTGTATAGTTCTCCCCAAGCAGAGTTACTTCAGTCTTGGGTAGACTGCATCTGCATCAACTGCTATTTGCTTAAGAGGTGATTTCTTTGTATTTATTGTTAACTGCTATACGGAGAACAGAAAAGAAATTTTGACCACGTTTTTGGCAGGCGTCTTACTGTTATGCCATCTATAAAAACAGCATAGCATGTTCTTACGCTTCATTTCTAGTTTTGACTGTAAAATGGCTTAAATTCAGTATAATGAAATAATTTCCATTATAATAAGCACTGAAATTGCATGTGTTATTAAACAAGAGTTGTTCTTAAAGCTTCAGTTTTAAAAACAGTATAATGTAAAACCTGAAATATACTCACCATACTAATGAAGGCAGGATTGTTTATCAAGCTTGCCATGTCAAAACTCAGTCCAGTTCCAGTCTACAAACAAGTTGCAATTAAGAGAAGTTTACTTACAAAATCCCAGTTAAAACTATTGTAAATAAACAGATACAGAACTAACTTACAGGACTGGACATGTCTCTTAGTTTCTGTTCTGCTATTTTCAAATTTGACTTATAAGAGTCATTCTCTGGATCAAGGTCCAGTGCTTTTTGGTAACTGGTAACTGCTTCTTCATATTTATTCACTGAGGTCAGAGCCAACCTAATGTGAAATAAAGAAATCCTGGGTAGAACATAAATGACCATCAAAAGATAATGATATATTTTCTAAGTAAAACAGTATCTCACAACTAATTTCTAGCTTGAGCACTAAGTTAAAGCAAGTTTTGCTATTGTGCTACTACTGCTTAGTGTAAGCACTTGTTTTTGCAGAAGAGATGATCTCTCAGGAACTCATCTTGCATTGTGTGTTCCATATCTATGCAGATTTCATTAAAAACTCCTCGGCATCATCAAGTTATTTAGTCTATATTTGAGAGCACAAGCTGGATCCAGCATCCATGACTTTTTGCGTAAGCTTAGGAATTCCTCTGTTTCCTCCAGTCCTTTTGATGTAAGAGATCATTCGGAAGGGTTTGTGGGTAAGTGGGGCGAAGAGACTCTTAACGTTAAGTTCTGCAGCTTCAAGAAATCAAATACTGGAACCACAAGTTTCAGCATAATAGATTTCTGTCTTCGGATCAGTGTAAGGTTCTCCTTTCGGATTTTCTACTTCAACAGCTTGACAAATGGGTTATACAGGATAGTGTTAACATCTGTAAGATGCTGTAAGAAAACCTTGTGTCAGGGGAGTCTGCTTAATGTTTTGAAAAAGATTTTTCTCCAGCAGCTCAGGAGAGGACAGGACAGATCTACTACTTTTCAAACAGTATTTGTTTTCAAATTCTATTAGCTACTACATTTAAAACATCATCTTTCTTTGAGCTGTTCCAGAAGTCCGCATCTGGTTGCAGTTTCAATTCTACTTTTTACTGTATTTTCAATTTATACTGACCACAGAACTAAACTGATCTTTTCAACATTTTGTGAAAAATCTGTGTAACCCACATTCAGCTATTTAGTACTCCAGTCCCCCTACAGTATGTGCTGAGATTCACAGACTGGGTTGACAAGCCTGTCCTAGTGCCCGCTAACAGACCTTAAGTCTTTTATCTCAGGCAAGAGAGCTCAGTGTGTTAGATACATCAGTCACAGTGATTACACTTAGTAATGAACTCAATAACAGTATGAAGCTCCAGGAGCTTCCAGTAATGCTCCTGGAGGAACTCATGCAATATTAATGTTTTCTCTCTTAACACAGTTACTCCCATAAAAAACATTCTCCCTTTTGGCCCATTAAATTGCCAAAATAGTTTCTGACCAGACAAGAAATGCAATCCCTGGTATTTCTATGATGCAATCATGGTTTTTTACATAGAAAGTATGTATAATTCTGCTTGTTGGAACACAGTAAAAGCCAGAACAGTGGGCAACAGTTTCTTTGCTCACAATTTCTGCCCAGACAAGTGCTCTTACAGGGTCATGCTGGAAGTATCACTTTAACTGTCTACCTGGTTCCCATCTCTGCATATTTCTGTGGCAATTCTGCATCTTTCTGTCACATACAAAGAGCTTCTGTCAAACTCTGAGAAAACTGATATGCCTGCATAATGCAGTCAGAAAACAAAGCTTTCTCATAAGGACTTTCTCTCAAGAAAGTGGTTTCTGCACTTGTTCTTTTTCAGTTATTATTAAACAAGCATGGTTTCTTCAGCCTATGACAAATGTATTATTATATCCATCTGCTAAGTTAAGCAATGGCTTATAGCTCAAAATGTATCTTGTAACAAACCAACCAGACAATCAAAAAAAAAAAAGAGAAGCTTGATTGCCCGAGAATGATCTCACTTACATTGTGTATCAAAAGGTGCACTGGTCTTACACCCAGAACTCTAAAATAACCTCCAATTTCCAATTAAATCAGCCTGTAGCTTCCCTCAATCTCATTGAAATTGGGGGATCTCGGGTTGTGCTATATGAGGAAACAATCTAAAGAGAGTTAAATAGGACAAAACCAGTTCCACAGTCCCTAAAATTTCAAAGTGAAATAAGCATCTCAAAAGCCAGTCAGGCTGTTTTTGCAGTAGTAAAATAAACTGTATCGTGGAAAGATTTCAAGTGATAGAATTCCATGATCTTTAATCTTAAATAAATGCCCCCTGGCATGGTTTTGTCCCAGGCCAACAAGCATTATCCCAGAAATTTTGGGGCATGGTTCAGAATTTAACACAGGCCAATGCAATTTAGTAATAGGCAGTTTGGATGTGGCCACTCCATACCGCAAACTAGATTTTAATAACATGGACATGGGCCATTTTGTGCCAGCTGACCCAATGAACAATCCCAAGCATTTTTTAATTTACTAGCATAGAAATAACCTCAAAAGCTTTATGCAGCATTCAGCCCATGCACACAGTATGTTTGCTTATTGAAAATGCAAAGCCACACATCTTGGAAGAATGGCCCTTCACTCAAATAGATATGCCATTCAGAACATTCCTGACATTTTTTTTCAGATAGCACTTAATCAGACATGCCACCTAAAGAGGCTATACTGTTAATCTTTCAGACATGACTAAGAAAAACTACCAAAGGGACATAGCTTAGTCGTCAACAGATTCACTGTTCCAACTGCAGAATTTTGATTACTCATGACTAGGTAAGAGGTAGAAAAAACGTATCATGACTTTCTAAACTAAATATGCAAAGTTGATAAACTGAAAGAGAGAAAATGCAAACTGATGAAATCTGATATGAAAATGCTGAGATCAGTCACATATACAAAACTTAAAGCTGACAGCCTGATAGGGTCATCTTCAGAAAATTGCTATGGTTTCAGAATGTCAGCTAAGTAAAACAGCCTAGCTCCACTTATTTCAGAAAATCTATGGCGATTCACACTTGTGTCTCCAGTGTTTACTCAGATTTGTATTAGCTTACCCCATTCTCCCATATGCTTTGCTGTACTTTGGATCTATTGCTATGGCTCTCTCACAATCCTTTATTGCTTCACTGTAGTTGTTGAGCTTACTTTGGGCAGCAGCCCTAAGAGGAAGACGGGAGGGAAGGGGAAGAGCTTTGTCAAAAAAACAATAAAAGATAAACCACAAGCTTAGATGTTCACATGTCCATGACTAACTTTAGACTTGATTAATCTTACTGACTTTTCATTCACTATTTAGGCAATGGCTCAGCTTTCCTCAATTAAGTAGGACAAGCAAATGTTCTAAATTAAGTATATGCTTAAGTGCATTGCTAGACCAGGGCTTTGGAGAACATGCACTCACCTTTGAGGATGCAAAGGATAAATAACTCTAAGGAACTGTTTTAGATTCAGCATTGAATATGCCCAAAATGCATCATAAAACCTCTTACAAGAAGCAGAACTCTCAAGTAGTAGTTTACATAAAATCATTGTTTAAGCAGAATAGGCGTCTTCTAGCAAGTACAGTTTTACTACAGTTCAGAGAAACGCTGTGATTTTTCCCTACTCAATACTTTAGCATGCAACTCATGCTTGCAGGTAAATCAGGGTAACATTTCTCAATAATCTCTGAATTACTAAGTTACAATTGCATCTCTATATGAGAGAAATATTAAATGTTGTGGACATTGGAACAGATTAATAATTAAAACTTCCCCAGTTTGAAAGGTCTCAAAACACTCTAATTTGTTCTTCCTTGATTAAAAAACTGTAGTAGAAATGACACCACTTCCATTGCATAAAGCATTCTTCTTTTTTATTAGGAATGCTATGTGCTACAATCAACACTATATTCAATCCTTTCTCCTGTGATAACCTCCAGATTGCATGTTTTTTCTGACTTTGATTAAAATCTCTTCTGAATGGCATTCCTTATATATTTTAAGTACTTAGGCTGCTTAACAGTAGTCCAACTTCACAAATGCCAATGAAGACGTATGGATAAAAGCTGGGGACAATGCTTAGTCTCTCATGTGTTTGAACAAAAGATGTGTTTTCCTGTTTACAAAAAATTTATATGGCCAGTTAAAACTTTGAGGACATCTCAGCTCTCTCTTTTCTCATTGCTCTAAGTAAAAAGCAATACTGTTGAAGGAAATATATCTGACTCCATTGCTCCCAAACTAGCCTAAGAAAGGTAAGAATAAGGCCTATAATTATTCAAATACCGCATCACCCACAGAACTCCAAGCAACTGCCTGTCTTCTTTTAAGTAACCTCTTGTAATACCCTGCTTACTGACATCAAGATTAATTTTGGTCCTCACAAATGTGGTATATGGTGATGTAACATACAGAGTAAATTATTTCTACTCTTGCCAATTACAGATTGGGTACTTAAGCCTGCTTTCCTCTACTGAGGAAACTTTCAGTGATTTTGGGAGGCTTTTGAATCTGGTCTTATATTTCTATTTTATACCTAAAATCACTTATGTGATCAGTTTTCTCAAGGAAAATAGATGACTTATACTTTGAACTGCCATCTTAAAGATTTAAAATATTAGTAAATTGCACTTTTCTTTTCTCTTTATGCTTGCCACGGAACACTGAATCTTTCACTTGTATTTATCACAAACTAAACTCTGGAGTAATGGAAGCACAGTTCCAAAAATAGAAAAATCCACTGGGTACAGTACCAGAAGGACAGACTGACAGCACTTAAGTTAATATATGCTTCTGGTAATGGAGGGACTGAGGAGTGTAGAACACAGTGGCTCTAGAGGCAGGCTAGTTCCAGTAGGGCTCATAGACTATACTGCCTTATGCTGGTCTTCTGGGCACTATACTGAAAGAGCAAATGTCTGCTGCTGGGTTAACAAGCACTTCCAGACTTCATCTGCTCCCATGTCACTATGTCTTCACTATGGTGAAGAATAGGTTATGCACAAGAGCCTTGTTATTTTTCAACAGGTCATGCATAAAAATGCTGAGTATTTATACAATGCTTGAAATCTCCAAAATGGTATTTCCACACTGATGATATTTTTTCCACGGAAAGCCAATCCTAGGGGAGATAGAGATGGCGGCTGAGTCACTAGAACACCAGAAAAAATGGCTCTTACTACTCTCAACAGACTGGGAATCGCAGCCTATGTTATGATTTAATATAGACAACCTAACTCACAAAAACCTGACCTCAAGTGTTACAAGTAACTTTAAAGCCCATATTACACCTTTAACTGATACAGATATGCTGAATGAGCTCACCTTCGCTTTAGATCTTTTACAAATTTAAAATTTAACATGATAAATTTCTGAATAGTGGGGTTTTCTAGCTTCACATTGTTTTGATCTACTTGGCAGTTCATCTTTAAAATAATGTTAATGAAGTTTGGGCATAAAAAGTGTGTATTATTTTGTTTTTACCTGTTGCAGTAATAGACTGCGTTGTTTGGATCCAGTTCTATAGCCCTAGTATAACAATCCACCGCTGCACCATAATTTTCTTCTTTCATATGATTATTGCCTGAAATAAATTACAAAGAGCTCTTAATTAGTCAAAAGATACAGTGCTATGTATGAAAGAAATAGAGCAGCCATGTTATAGCATCTATATAAGGGAGTTATAACTGCACTTTTTTGAGATACATTCTTTTAAATAGAATTGGCATGAATAATGCAAATAAAAATATCTACAATGTCTGTCAAGTTTATTATGTACACTGTAGTCCACCACATAAACCTTCCCCTTCTCATCTTGCTAGTTCACACTTTCCAGCTAGTTTCTCCTTGTTAAGCAAAGGTCACTTTGTTGAGAAGTGTAATTGTAATTGGAGTTCCATTCTAATATAGATTCATAACTCTTAACTGTCTTTGCAAGCCTCATAATCCAATAGGCTATATGTTAATTCCTTTTTGGTCTCATTTTCTCACAAGTCCCAACAACTTGCCTGTAACTATCCGTATAACATGGATAATCAAACAAAAGCAAAACTAAACAAATAAGCCCCACTTTTGTGATGCCATATAATTCATTCATTAATGAAGAGTATGCATAGCACAGGCAATCTAAAATGATTTGGAGGTAATATTTCTCACCAACAAAGCTCAGAAGTTCTACTCTATAATGAAGTTTCATATTTCATATCTTTAATTCCAGTGAAAAAAAAAAAAGAAAAATATAAAGAAAGGAAAATTCTGCAGTAATCTCTGCTGAGATTAAGCAACTCAGGACAAAAGGAAAAGCAACTGTAATATTTTATTTTAACACCAGACAAAGGTTCTTAAGACAAAAAAAACCCCCACAGATGGTTGTACTTCTGAATGTGTGTCCTCTATAACAAAAATACTACCTATAGTTATCATTTATGCTGTGGTAATACCCAGATCTTTTTAGGATCAAGCCACTGTTACACTACACAAGCCTGCACATAATGTGTGCTCTTACAGCTCCTACATTAAGCCAAACTGTCGAGTGATACACGAGGGTAGGCAAGTAAAGTCAAGTATTTACTAGTCTGGAGGGTATATTACTTCTGGTTTTATAAAGACCAAGAAAGAAAACTCCGCTATCTGATTTTGGTTTGCCATTCATTAGCCAATTTCTACAGGTACTAGGGCTGGTTTGAGAGCAGAGGAGGAGCAGGCTGGTGGCCACAAAGGTGAGGAAGTTATTCCATTGGTAAGGACATATAGATAGAAATGAGGAAATTACATAGTTACAGAATTACAGTATTACAGAAGCTATGGGTCAAATGGACTTCCCCAAGTTATTTATGTCCCTAACTCAGGGCAGAAAATACTCATAACTGAAAAGCATGATAGTGGTAATAGGTAATATGTGTGTGAAGATGAGGATTAATATGACAGAGCAGCATTAGAAAACAGGACAGGAAGTTTTAATTTTATTATGGGATATTAACCAAAGGCATTTCAAGCAGTTCCAAACTGCTTACTAATGTCCCCAATATCTGACATTTTAAATGGCCCTTTGTCGAAGTTTAGACCCTTTCAATTTTTTCAGTAGAGACATGGAATTGCTGTAGTAACACCACACAAAGACTAACACATAGTACACATTAATTTCATTTCCTCAGTCTATTTTACAAACCCCTGTGGGCTGACAGGTGACAAGACAGAAGTCACAAATTTAAAACAGGCATTGCTGTAACACCCACACCTGCAAAGCGCTGAATATCCCTACAGTTCAATAACCATCCTGAGTGCTACTGGTATTCTTTACTTACCATGAGCTGGCAGTAACAGACAGCAAAATGAAAAGCCAGCATGCAGAGCAGGTATGTTAGAACCTACAAACTAATTTTCGCTTGTGACCTAACCTTGTTGAGCTCTTATCCTTCGAGGTAAAGAGCTAATGAGCAACTTCAACAATTAGGAAAACTTACTCTCAAGCCAGTAATGGACTGCATTCATGGCTGCAGATGATCAAGTTTAAGATAAGACAGACATGGAACTCATTCTCAGAAATGGTAGAACTTTTTCCACATCATTATCCTGAAATTTTTGAGAGGATTACATCTGCCTTGCAATTAGAAGCTTACTTATTTTTTATATAAAACTCAAATATCTGAAAATTCAACAGGTCATAAAAGATGTGATTTATACATCAATCTACCTGATAACAATTTGTATCAGTTATCAGTGCTACATGCCTTCTTATTTCCCCCTTTCCTTTTGCGGGGAAATAAAATGGATTCCTTCCTGGGTAGCATTAGTGAAGACTTCTATGATACAGCTGATTTTCCTCATGTAACAGCAATAACATCAAAGGGAAAATAAACAACTGGCTTTTCTGCAATTTTTATAGAGCACACAAATTATTTCACATATGTGAAATATTAACCCTAGCAAGTTAACAAGAATTTTTCCATTGGCTTCAGCTGGGTCAGCTTTTTACCAATGTTTTAACATTCAGCTAGCACATAATCATTGACATCACATAACCTTTTCAAAATAAAATAGAAACTTGTATAGCAATTCCATGGACAAACAGAGAAATCTATCATATACCACACAATAACTGTTAATTCTTTAAAGTTTCTACTATTCAGGAACGTTGCCCGGGACTTCACATGCTACCCCCCCTTTAAACAACCTCCTGAGCAAGGGAGGGAATACACTATACTTTCCTAAACCCCAGATGGAACAAATCACTTAGCCCTTTCACAACATCAAAAAAAAAACGAGAAGGTTTTTGTGCGGGGTGTTTGTTGCCCAGCTGCTCTACTATCACTGTCCATGATAATCCAAAAATCTTAATAAAAGCGTAAGGTGTTCATTCCTATGTTTATTACAAACCTTCATCCTTCAGTTGGTCAGCCTTTTCAACGTCCTCTGGTAAAGAATCTGAGAGAGGCAGCATGTCATTCTGTATGTAAGCAAACCAAGATTTTTTTTTTATTAAAATATAAGCCCTGATTTTGTTAAAAGCTTCTTTCATCCCGGATAGCATTGTATCAAGAAGCAAACAGATCTTCTGTAGTGCACAGGAAGTATGAAAGAACTAAACATCACTAAAACAGCCTTAGAAGAGAAAGATGGCTTGTTTTCTTCTACTAAACCCCTTATGGCTCACCACACATTTTAAAGAATTCAAGGGGAAGAGAGCTGATCTGTCTCTACAGTCTTGGTTTTCTTATTTTTGTGCCTCCTATTTGCCATCATGGTAGCTCCCAGATAACACATATTACTAGCACACATTTTCGAAGTTTCCATTGTAAGATCAGTGTTCATGAAGATGTTTGTAAAACTGAACAACTAAATAATTTCCAGAAGGGAGTGAAAAGCATCAGCAAACTATAAATGACCTTAAGCACTTTGCAGACATTTATCTCTGGGAATTGCAAAATGCTTAACTGAAGGATAAAAACCTTCAAGTGAGAATGAGACTTCCACTGTTTAGTAATTTTCTATATGGAATTATCCTTGTCTAGCTGAAATTAATTCCTCCCACGGCCCCAAAAGATTCTCATTCTGCTAGCTTTTAGGGAAATTTCACTTTTTTCATGTTTTCCTTAAGCTTCCACCTCATTTTGACCTATACAGCTCTTTAAGGTTGAGTATATATTATAAAATCTTAGCACATATTGGCAAAGTAACTCTGGAATCTAAATGAAATTCTTACCTTGTGAAAAGAATTTGTGAACATTTCTATCAAATGCTGTGGAGGTGCAAGATGAGTGTCTTCCAGGTTAATCTTAAACACAGTCTCCAGACACTGAATTGCAACTTAGAAGAAAAGAATAAAAAATATGTCACCAGTTCCTCAATACAGTGTAATTTCATTAATTTACTTATAAAGGTGTGATTCACTTCCTTATTCATCTAGCAAAAGCAGCTCTGTGGAACATATCATAAAATAGAAAGGCTACCCGATCCCCACAGAACTGACCTGCTGAAAAATAGTATAAGCTATATAGAATCCATACATAGTTCAGGCATTATTCTTAAACCAATTTTAAACTTTTAATTTCAATTCTTTCAATCACTTAATGTGTTTTTCTTTAAAACATAAAAAGATGAGGATTTAACAAAAGCACCACAATCCATGATACAACTATGCATGTGTCACACACCCCACCTCAAAACACCACAACTGCCATATGTTTGTGTGGCATAATAGTTGGAAGAAAATGTCTCATCTTTACTGTAAAGAATAAATGCAAGACACTTACTACGCTTACCTTTTTTTTTTGGAACAAAATACATTCATTTGAAGACAGTGTTTATTAATAAAATGCTTCATCAATCACAAGCCTTTACCCTATAAGAAAATACATCTGCAGTATCCTTTCACATGTTCTGGTGTGTAAGGATTAAATGGCCCTCCCAAAGCTGTAAAATAAATAGTAAAACCTGGAAGATGTATTTTTTAAAAAAACTCTTATAACTTACAATAGAAATTATTCAGAAAAAGTGAAGTATGATACATAAGTAAGGTTGATAACAGGTAACAATTGAATACATTGCTAAATATATATACAACTTGCTCCTAAAACCTATAAAGGCTAAAAATATATCAATTTGGTGAGTTCTAAATTACCCAGTAAGAGCGCTGAGGGATTTGGGTTAAACTTCTTTGTCTCCTGCTATGTAGAAAAACTTAATTCTTGTAAAGTAAGCACTGATCATACTGAATTCTGAATTATTTGTTAATAGTACTTATTACCAGGCCTATCATAAAATCAGTGGAATTATATATCTTGGTTTTCCTTATACGACTTAATAGGAAGCCACTTGTTATAGTATGCTTACCAATTTTCCCCTCAAACTTATTTTCACCTAAAGGCATTCCCTTTCCTGAATGCCTCTCCTTATTCATAGTTTTCCATAAATTTAAAATACAACCCCCTCCTTTATCTTTCTCAAAGCATTAAGTCTGTGGCGCCAGCTCTCTACCATAAAGGAGATTTTTGCAATGTGCAGCAGTGCAAATGATGCTTAAACAAAATAAACCCCGGTATAGTATTTTTACTAGTAAGCATTTCCATTAAATAATGAGTTGTTACAGTGAACCACCGTATTTCTCCTTCAACTGAGAATGGAATTCACAATCCTTATAATCTATCTATCACAGCTATAACAAAATTAGGAGCTCTTATGGGATGAATCCATAGGTTAGAATAATAACTGCTGGTTAACATGCAAGCCAACAGTAGAAACCTGTGTAAAAAAAAATTAACCAAACCAGAAACTTTTCAAAATCAGATGATGTATTAAGTTGTGACAAGACCAGTAACTACCCTGTTTTAACATGATGTAAAAAACTGACCCCAGTAAAGTCAAAGGAGTGAAGACTTGGTTTTGTCTGAAAAGTATCTCAAGAGACTGGACTGCCAGAATCTCACTGTGCCATTATCAAAATGAGCATCGCATCTGTGGAATGGAAACTGTTTAAATTACTTCCTGGCACAGACACTTAACTATCCAGTGGTTTATCTTTTCATAGACACAAGTAGGTACAATAAGGTACCAATGAAAAAGATCAGTCAAATTTTTTCATCCCTTATGTCCCCACCTAACATTAAACACTTCAATGGGTGGGACTTGGGCTATTGCTACTCTACACGCGCTAAATGTATTTTGCACAACTAAAAACAGTCAATTATTCAGAATGCCCACCCCCTATCCTCTAACACATAGCATATGGTACCATGCTTTTGGCAGGGTACAGCTCTAAAATTAGGATTTCATATCTGTATTAAAATGGTAAATTCTACATCAGCATTTAAGCACAACTGAGGGTTTGTAATATTTTTGTTCAGAAACCAGAATCTTAAAATCAATTCCTTCATATAGACATTGGCTAAGGCTGCTCTAAAACACATTATCAGGTAAATTTTCAGTCATAACCCAATGTTTATCAGTTTTATTATAAAAACAAATGGAATACTCTTTATCTCTCATTATATGACTTCCAAAAACATTGCTTTCTTTCATCAGCTGAACATCATCATAACCTGATACAGGTTAAATTCATAAATGACTACCATTTCTCAAGTGTACAAAATGCTCCAGATTCTGATGTAAAACCAAATCTTTTGGCTTTTACTCTTTTGGGAGTATCCTTTGAATATCATGATACAAATGTTTCTTTCTTGCTTACATTAGTGAACAACTACACTGTAAGACCAAATAACACTGGAAGGAAGCACACTCCAGGTTTATCTTTTTGAGTTTATGCCTCTGAGAAGAAGGACTTGCTTTGCACCTCAGGGAAGTCTACTCTCCACACCTCAGATTTCAGGTAACTCAGTGATCAACTTGCCTGGATGCTGTTTATTGCACTGCTGGTCCTAGACTTCCCCCTATTTCCTCCAAATTCCTCCTCTGGTTGAAGTGATACAACCAAAGACTGCTTGAAACAGCACAAAGGTCTTTTAGTTGCTATGAAAAGCTCGTTACAGAATTAAGACTTTCTGTTCTTCTCTTGCTTAATTCCACATTGTGATACCACCTGCCATGAAGTCTCCAGGAATTAGGGAAAAGGAATAAGAGCAGTATGAAGGAGAAAGACAGATTCTGTGAAGTTACAAAGACTTAATGAGAGTCTGTCAACAGAGGAATACACATAGAAGTCCATCATTCTGTACCTATGTCTATGTATATGGACGTATAACAGAAACTATACCATACTGAAAATATTCACTACCACGCACTCTTTGGGATCACTGCTCAAGTGAAAAAGAAATGCAAAGCATTTCTTTCATTTTCTGTGTTCTTAGGGTCTCTTAACCTTTCCTCATAAATTACATGGAATTCTTGGAACTATGAAACAGCAGTTCTACCCATATACCAATATATGGTACCTCTTTTACTTCCTCCATGGCCAGCGCAGCTACTATCAGACATAAAATGCAGAAAGAAACCAAACATAAAAGTAAAGACAAAATGAATCAACAGGCAAAAATTTGTGGGACACATACACAAATCATTACCATAGCCTGCCTTATAGCGCTGCTTAACTTGATGTGATTCAAAGTATCTGTTGCTCAAAACTAAGGCAGTACACATTTTGGAACTTTAGAACATTTTTAAAATGAGAGATGTTTTAAAATTAATAATTGGTGGCAGTTTCAGTTAGGTCACTCCAGTTACTTTCTACGACAATATATATCAAGCAGTTTAACACGTGGGTAGGTATTATACATATACATATATACATATATTAGCACCTTTATCACTTACTTACCTTCCAAACTTTCTTGTTCATCTGGAGTAAAAGTATCCATCTGACTCTGCTCTCTCAAGAAATGGATGACTGCATAAACCAAGCGTTTGACTGATGACATTTTGAAATTGATGCGTTTCTCCTATGTCTCTAAAATAAGAGGATCTCTTATTTCAGAAAAATTAATTCCTAGAGTATTCCAGCCTCCTACTGACCTCTGTAAGAATACACAATACACAAAAGCTTATCCTTCACTAGAAAGCCCAGTAAAGCAATGCCTTGAAAGAAGTGGTTAAATTGTACAGATTAGGGAGAACTCCTACAATCATCTAGTCTATCTACCAGCAAAAGAGCACCGATTTCCTCAGATTCACTCCTGCAGGAGAGTTCACCAAGGCTAAAATAATTTTGCAACTTATTTTTCATTTTTATTTTTTAATAGTTTGGATTTTATTTCTAAGACGTGCACTTGGAAGCAGGAGCACATGCTTTAGTCAAAATCAATGTAAAAGCCGCGCTGATAAATATGACGATGTAAAGAAACACACTTTAATAAAAGGTACTCTATTTTCAGACATGGTATTGCTGAAAGGTTTATATTCACTTTGGACAAAAAACTGGAACACTGTGACCTCAGCGCACACTTGTGATTAGTGACACGACTGGCTCAGTCTGATTTGCATTCAGCATCTTCTGGGAGTTACATAACTTTGAGGAAAATTTTAGTTCCAACTTTCCAAGTTATTTTTCCTTCAACGATTTCCATTTAAAAGGACGCAACCCGATCCAGTCGCCAGGGGAAGCAGGTTAAAAAAGAGCGTTAAATGAATGGCAAGACCGGGGCCAACACTCGAGAAATTTTCTCTCCCCAACCCCCGAGCAAACCGACATGCAGCCAAACCCACCGCGGGCAGCCGCCGCCGCGGGGCAGGGGGAACGGCGGCTGCCCGCCACAGAGGGACGGCTGCCGGGGGTGCACAGCGGCGGCGCCCGCCGCCTTCGGGCTCCCCGCACTGAGGGGCCGAGGAAGCGGCCGCCGCCGTGCCTCGCTCCTTCACCGCCGACACGCCGCAGCCGCCGGGCAGCGCGGGGTCCCGCTGGCCGGGCGGGGCCGCGCTCCCACGGGCACGGCCGGCGGCCGCGATCCCCGTCCCCCCGCCCACCTCCCGGTCCCGCAGCAGGCCCGGGGCCGCTCGCCCAGGCCCGGAGGACAGGGGCGCTCCGCCGCCCGCGGACCGCCCCCCTCGGCACCGCGGGGACAGCGGCCGCGCCGCTCGGCCCCTCCCGCCGCCTCGGGCCCACCAAACGCCCGGCCGGGGCCCGATCCGCCCCCACCACCCCCGAGCTCCGGGGACAAGGAGCTCCGTGGAGGCAGCGCGCAGTCTCCCGGCCCCCACTGAACCGCGCTCGCCGCGGAGACAGGGCATCGCCCTTACCGTGCGGGACGCGGCCAGCCCCGCGGCGAACGCCGTCCCCGTCCCTGTCAGCGCCGCCGCCGGGGGGGGGGGGGGGGGGGGGGGGGGAGGGGGAAGAGACGAGGGGCGCGAGGGCGGACGCCCGCGCGCCGCCGCGGCGGGAGGAAGAAAGCGGAGGCAGGAGGCGCGGGCGGTGGCGGCGCGCACTCGCGGCTGGCGGGCAGGCGCGCGCACTCGTTCGGTAGCGGCGGGCAGGGCGCGAGGAGGCGGCGACGGAAGCGGCGGCGCGGGTTGGCGGCGCGGCCGGCGAGGGGGCGGGGCGGCGGCGGGAGCGGAGCCGGCCCTTCTTCCTCCTCCTCCTCCTCCTCCTCCTCCGCCGCCGCCGCCGCCCTCCCCATGCTGGCCCTGTGCGCGGGCGCGGCTCGCAGGTAGGCGCGGAGCGGGCGGTGGCCCCGCGGACCCCGGGAGGGGGGCGCCCGACGGCCGGCCGCGGCGGGCCGTCTCCGGTGTGGGGGCCGCCCGGCTGCAAGCCGCGTGAGCCCCAGGCCGCACCGCGGCTGACGGGGAGGTCCTCGTCCCTCGGGCAGCCGGAGCCGGGCTGTGGCCGGGCGGCCTGGCGCGGCGCGGGCGGCGGGGCCTGGCCGGCCCCCGTGCGGCCGGGCCGAGGGGCAGCTGCGGGGCGGGCTCTGACAGGAGAGGCGCGGCGGCGGGGCGGGCGGCGGGCTGCGGGTGTGCGGGGCGTGCTCCGAGGCGCCAGGCTAACAATAGGGCGGGAAACTTGGCAGCCCGCGGGGTTTATGGCCTCGGCTCCGGGCGTGCGCCCCGCCGCCCGCCTCCGCTGGCACCGCCTGCCTCGGGAACGACTTCCCGGCGGGCAGGGCGGGCGAGGGCAGCCCGCGCTCCGCCCCGCCGCTCGGGCCGCCGGGTGTCAGCCGGGTGTCAGCCGGGGAAAACCGGCAGGAAAATGGAGCGAGGGCTGAGGCCGGGGCGGTGGGGCTCTGCAGCGGGGCATACGTGGGGCCGGGCGGGTTTAGGAGCTTTATAAAAAGTCGTGTGGCTTTTGCACGTTAGAGGAGGGGTGCGGCGGGTGCCAGTGTATTATCGAAGGGTTTTCAGATAAGGGGCTAGTTCTTTTCTCTGAAACGAATGCAAGCTCAGAAAACCAGCCCACGCTCGTAGAAGCAGAAGGCTCGTAGTCGGTTCTATATGGACTAGACAAATGAGCGTCGCTGGAGAAATTGAGAGGGCAGAAGAATATGAGCAAAGGAGCAGGTTTAAGAGGAAATGTGCAAATAGTGGGATGGTCACAACGTATATACGTTGTGGTAATGAGAACGGAGCTGAATTTGAGTGTAGAATGAAGAAAGATGGTTACCTCTTGTGGACTTTTGAGAAACGACAGTTATGTGCTTACTGCATAAAACGTACCATTTTTGTCCTATTTTACAGCCTTTGTTCAGTCGAATTAGGATGGAGGGGTACTAGCAGTTAGAAAATAAGATCCAGAATATTTTCTTTTTATAAGGCTCCTGCTGTTGTAAATTAATTGACCAATTTACTGTTGTCAAGTAGAGTGGACAACTATTTTATTTTCCTTATATACACTTACACTGGTTTTGTATAGTCATTTTCACTCTTCTCCATATTTTGTATTGACTGTCGTTGTTTGTCCTACAGATTTTTCCAACAAAAAGAAGGAAAGGAAAGAAAGGAAAAGAAGGACGGATTTTTTTTTTTCTTTAGGAAAGATATTAAAAGGTCTATCTTTGTTTGCAATTCGTGTTTGGAAACTAAAGATACTTCCTTCTTAAGTAATAATAAAGTATTGGGTGTTGATTTAATTTTTTTTTTTTCACCACTTGTAAGTACAGTGGGGAATGATCACTGCATTTTGTTAATTGTGATTTTTTTTTTTCCCCATTCATCATTTGAGTGTGCCCAAATAATTGTTTCACAAAAGAGCATGATCTTGAATGCCTAACATTGACCTCTAACTTTCAAAAGTTAATGAATTCATGACAGAAATGCTGAATAGCAAAGATTCTCAGCTTCTGTTTTTCCCAAGGGCATCTTAACATGAGAGTAAAATGACAGTTCTTGGCAAGTTTCAAGTATCGTGCCCTATGTTGAATAAAACTACATTAAGGGTTTGATTCTTTTGGTTAAAATAGGAAGCTTTATGAAGGGAGGCTATATCAAATTAATTACTTTTCCTATTGGAATCCAAAAGATTAATATTTAGTTCAATAAAACATGGAAAGAGACAGGCTAAGATGTAGATTAATTAAGCGCAGTATGTTTACTTTTTGAGGATATTTTTAGAAATTGAAAAAAAAATCTCAATAAAAGCAGACACACTGATTTAAATAATTTCAGCATCCTAAAATAATTCTCTAGGATCCTTGTATTCTGGAGTCTTTCTTTGAAAATCTTCAAAACCAGGATTTTAATAGGAAAATATACATACATGGACTCTGGAAAAGATAGAATTTATATTTAAGATCTAATTTTAGATTTCTATCACTCAAAAGAAACTGAACACTGGCTTTAAGTCTCTTGAGGAGGAAGTAAACCAGCAAGAAACGGGCTGGGGGAAAGAGACTGGAGGAAGAATGACATTGGAAGGCAAAGAAACAGGGAGAACTTTCATAGTCACTTTCTTTTTCCATACTTATATCATAGTGCTTGCGTGTGCTTTCATTGAACTATCAGGTCCAACACCTCAACAATGGCAAGGGACAGACAGGACACTGGGAACACTTTTTCCCTTTCCCTTTGCTCTGTGGACCACACAACCTCCCCTTGTGTACCGTAGCAGCAATTTTTCCCTATGGTCAAAAGCAACAGCTGCCACCTTTCTCACCACAGCAGGCTCCGAAGAACCATTTGTCTATTAGACAGAGTTTGCTGAACAAAATTGTTCCCTGTACCAGCTGAGACAAAGACATCAGGCTCAGAAGCATGTTGTGGACTGAATTTGACCCATGGAGCACCAGCTGGAGCACACTAAGCAATGGAATTGGTGTCTTTTGAGGACATACCTGCTCTGTCATTCTCTCTATAAAGGAAGAAATGCCTGGCTTGGAAATATTTCTTTTTAAATTGTCTGGGTTAGTTCAAAAGTCTGTCCTTTCTTCTACAGGAGCCAGGGTCAGGTACCTCGGAAAGAATGTAAGATATAGGATGTACTATCTTTTCAGAGCAGACTAGGAATTGGGGACTTCCCAACACAAAAACAGTTGTCTCATATTATCTTGTACAAAAACTTGTCCAGTAATAGCTTTTTACATTGAGACTGCCTCCTAAAACTGTGTTTGATCTCTTCCTGAGTTATGTCAGAGGCAACGGGGGGGGGGGAAAAATTGATCCCTGTTCATTCTCTCCATCCTCTTAATGATTGTGTAAATCTCTGAAGTACTTTCTGTTGTCCTTTCCCCCACCCCTCCACCCCAGTCCAAAGAATGCCAGTCTAGTTCTTTGAATGGAGTCCATTGCTCACTGCAGCTGATTGTTACTAACTCATGATGATTTGGTAGAACAGGAAAAGGTTTTGGCAAGTGAGAGAACAGAAGATGGGAGAGTTTATAACTGTTGAGAGTGCATAGAGTGTGTGTGCTTCACGTTATTACAGAGTGGTGTAATGAATCTTTGTGGTTTGTTCTCTGCTCCACCTCTGCTAAATCCTATAATTTCCTTCTTTTTCAGCTGCTTCTTGGCTGATGTTTTTGTTAAACTGTTACGTCTCCAGAATTATTAGATCAGCTCACAGCTCATCACTGTGTCTATAAAGTCAGAAGTGTGTGTTACTTCACATTTATTAAGACTGAAATTCACTTTGTTAGTGGTTTTAAACTTTACTCAGTGTTGTGACATTCTTTCACATCTTTTTGTGGCTGCCTTTAGCACACTGCATTATCATCAGTAAATTTTGTTATTTCATTAATCCCACCTTTTTGTAGATGAGGTATAAATATGTGAAATAACACAGAATTCAGGATGGAACCCTGCAGGGCTTCATTGGTCACCTAGTTCCATACAGAAAAAGGAGCAGCCATTTCTGGTTATTTCCTAGCTTTTAACCATTTATCCATAAGAGGAACACCCTTCTCATCACACAGCAGCATGGTTTCTTTAGGACTTTTTATCAACAGTCTCTGGCAATCAAGTAGGTTTTATATTAACTGATTTCTGTCTATTGTGACTTCTTCAAAGAATTCCAAGAGATTTGTGAGTCAAGATTTCTCTCTGCAGAGGAGACTCTTACAGTATGTGTTATGTGTATTTAGATTAGGGAAGGCCAGGTGAAGATGGGGGGAATTACACTTGTCTCTGAGCAAAATATATTTGGGGGTGTGTGTTCATCATTCCATGTCTAAGAGAGCTCTGTCTTTAACGGAGACACTTTTGATTTCTACTGTAGAGTGTTAAGTAAGTGAAGGTCTCTGCCATACATCATGCTGGAACTATCTTTCATGTAGCCTGGAACCAGCCTGGGAAGCACTCAGCGTTGTTAAGTCACTATTCACTCAAAAGCCAGAGCAGAAAGCTGGCTTCATTTACTTGCCTTGTTTGTGGTGTTGAGCAGGCACAGAGCAATGTCTGGCATTTTGCAAGCACAGAAACAATCGTGGCATGGTATAATACAGTCTTCCCAAGAAGAACAGTGACTTAAAATGGTGCAAGTAAGCGCAATTAGGTCATCATCTGCCATGAAGGCATAGAGTTTTCCAGCTAAGTAGTGATGGCAAAGAACATTTTTCATTGCTTTGACTGTATGAGACTTAAGATCAATGGGAAGTCAAAGGGTATTTCCATGGTACAGGCTGAACTGATTAACTGTGGGTCTAAATCAAAGAACCCTTTGTGTTTACAAACCCTCCTCAGTAGTTTTCTCTGCCCTGCAGCACCACTTCTTTTTTAGTTGGAGCCAACAAACTGTTTTTCATGCATTAGCTTATTGCATTTGAGTACTGAACTATCCTGGCAGTAATGTGTGTGGTGTTTGCACTAAATAGCATGCACTTTACCTGCTGTTTATATTGCTAGCATGATAGGCACATGATGGGTGATTATGCAGCAGCCCCTGAGAGAGCTGTAGGGCCTTAAAAGCAATATTTTTTCCACTCTGTTTCCATGATTCACCTGATGGTAGAACCGAACAGTAAGATAACCCTAATGAGCACTTCCTGCATCAAATTCAGTGTAGTACACTTCTCATCTGCATGTGAGTGTTGAAAAGTCCCTCAACTTCTTTCCTAACATCCACCAAGCAAGTTGTGCTGTCATGGAGGTTTGCTGCGATACAGAATGGATTCAGTTCACGGAATGGGTTTGAAGCCTACTTTAGCAGTCCTAGAAATTTGGGGGGTTGGGTTTGCTTGGGTATTTGTTTGGTGTTTTGGTTTGGGGTTTTTTTTTTCTAGAACCATGGATGCCATAATTTTAGAGATCAGGCACTCTGCAGAAACAGTACCCTGACCCTTCTATGTGTTCCACTCCAGACTACAGTGTGGAAATCGCTCCTCTTATGAAAGTCAATCAGACCACTTTCTAAATTCCTTTTGTTTGAAGACGGTTGGAGGCAGCTGGGGAGGAAAGGGAGAGGATTTAAGTAAATTGTAATATGTTATGCACATGTATGAGTTCCTACTTAAGGTCTGGATTTTCTGTTAGTTGCCACACAGTGCCTTTTTCGATTACTTTGCTGTTGATGTTAATTCTATCCGAGAAACCAGTAAACATTCATTGCCAGGTAGTAAGGTCATAAAAGCAGCACTGATGGTAATGCATATATCAATAAAGATTTTAAAATGTTTGTGTAACTTGCAGCTTTTTTGACTCTCTCACATTGATCTGAGGAGCTAGAAGTGCATCTATTATGGGAGTATAATCAATAGAGAGTATACAATGAATTAAGTTGCGAGAATCCTATTTTCTGAAAGATGTAGTGGCAAAATTAATGGTTTAGTGTTACAAGGCACTAGATTTTTTTCTATTCCTTCAAATGCAGCTTAAGGAAAAAAACCCAGGTTCTGATGGCCATTATGGAGCTTTAAATTAAGAAGTACTAAACATGCTATTCTCTGCTATAGTGAGATCTGTCTGTGCCAAAGACAGTCGTGACACAGAGCCAAGTACATTTCTAAGGAAAATGGCCCAGGAATTCAAGGCATGTATTCACTGTTCTAGACACTGTCAAGAGCCAAACAGATGAAAGGACTGAGAAGCAAAGCATAACAAGAACATCAAATGTATTTGTATAGCAGGAAAAAGTGATGACTTATATTGTGGGGCTGTAGTCTTATTCCTTTGGCACAGCTGAAATAGTGTTGCCCTGTGATTAGCTCTGAGCTGTTTAACTGTACTTTACTTGTTCTGTCTTGGACTTTTCCCCCGAGCCTCTTTCTTATTTCTGCCTTGGGTTACTTGGTCCTCTGCTTACTTTGCTTGATTTTGTCCTTGCTTTACTGTAAAATATGCAATTACTTCTTGTCTGAAACTGTGAGTCAAAAGTCAAACAATATGGAGATCTACTTAAAATTCAAGCAAGAATTAAGGATCTCTAAATGACACAAAGGTTTTAGGCTATTAAATTTCTGTCTTAATATCCATCCTGAGAACACAGACTGAGTGCAATGTATCTTACATTGAATTAGATGCTGCTGAATACTCATTGTGATTTGTTTCTGAAACACTTTTTAACTGCTTCATGTAAAGAAAAAAGAAGTATTCTGTTCCATATGAGGCTTGACTGTTTTAAAGCTTTGCTTAAGCCATGCCTGTCTGCTATCATTTATGTATATTTAGTAGCACTTGAGTCTTACTTGCTGGGAAATGCCAACATATGGCATATTATTCAAGGATTAAATAATTTGTCCTGAGGCAAACTGTCAGTTTTTATATTGCCTTAACGGGATGCGTCTCGGGTTTGGTTTTGTTTTTTTTTTTTTTTTTTCTTTTTTTAACAATGCCGCTAGGTGGAGTCAAAACCCTGAGACCCGGGTAAAGGCTGATGGCAGCTACCTGGTGAACATGGCCTTCACATGCATGGTGCAGGCTTCCAGCATGCAGCCCTGGTTCTCCTGCAGCCTGTGACACTAAGAAGTGGTGCTTAACTCAGATCTGCTGTTTCAGAAGATAGGAAGACAAAAATGGCCTTACTGTTGCTCTTAATCTTAAATTGGCCGCTTTTACAGGGCTTCATACAGTATATTGCCGATTGAAAAAGTTGTTCATTGCGTTTGTTGTGATTTGCAAATCTGCTCTTGCTTATATCCATAGGAATGTCCCCTGAAGTATATATAAGGTGCAGCAAGAAAAACATAATTGTATTTATTTGCCATTAGAGTATTTAAAAACTAGAAGATGACTAAATTATCTGAATTTGAGATCTCTCTCTCTCTCTCTCTCTCTCCCCTTTTAAAAATCTTGGCTCCCACTTTACTCCTGAAGCTGTGGTCCCAGATCTTTTGTCAGCAGACAATACAGTTTTCCATCCTACATGAAGCTGATATACACTGATTTTTGTGTGGCTACATCAAACTGTCAGATCTATTAGCAAGTACAGTCAACTGGTCTATATATATGCTTCCCAGAAAGACATTTGTTAATACACTTTATTTTGTAAAATTATACTTGTCATTGTAACTACTATTGTTCAGGTGAAGATGAATTTGAAAACCGGAAGTTAAAGAGTCTTGGATGGAGTCATAGCTCTCTATATGTAATCAGAGTTCGATGAGACAGCAGGCTTGAATCTTGACTCTATTATGAAGTGATTATCAGTAGTAGGAGCATATTGTGGACAAGCTTGCAGGTTTTTGTGTTTGCATTTTCTAAAGCTGGTGCTACCCTTTGCTGCTCCTGCTTCATAGGTTGTGGCTTTCTTTTTTTATTTTAATAGCATTAATGGAATGTGCCAACAAAGGGTTGCTTGGCATGTTCCAGTCACGGAAAATGTTTCTAAACAAAACCAGACTTACATTAAATGTTTAATATGTTTAAAATACTTGCTGCACAAGTTAAAAATCAGTCTGTAAATCCAATTGTTTTATTTGTCTTTGCAGCAGTTATGTTGGCCACTGTATTGCTGTAATAGAGTATTATAAAGGTCCTTCTCCTTTCTAAAGTCAAATCAAATTTATATTTCCCAGAAGCAGCAAGTAATCAAATTTTAGATTTGTTAGTAAGTTACCCGGCATGCTAGCAAAAATAGCAATGATTGCAGTCTTGTAATGTAGCTTTGTTTTCTTATTAAAAATCCTTTTTTAGAAGTAGCTACTAAGCTTTTAAGTTGTTACTCAATTTATACTGCTTTTGGTAGAAATTATAATTCTTACTGCTTTTGGGATTGGCAGATTAATACCATAATCTGTGAGAACAGCTGCTTCTATAATACTCTTTGTTGCAGCTGAAAGACCAAACCAAACCCTCTGTGCCTTTCCTCCTGAGCTTCTCATAGATGGATGGAGCAGTGCACAAATGCGTTACATATTTCAGTCTGCCATGTATGTCATTCCATGGACATTATTAGATGCCATAGGACTCATCCAAGATACAGGCCAGTGCAAGCTACCAGCAGAGACCAGTTAGATATTCATAGTAAAAATGCAGTGTAAATAAAGCTGCTTTCATTTTGAAGGACCTCATAGGACCATGGGAACTGGAAGGGACAGTTGGGATGATCAAGTCTAGTCCCATGCTACTTTAGGTAACCAAGTAACATAATCCATTTGATAAGCTGATCAAGCTCCTTGTTACAAATGAGGTGTTTTCACTTCCTGGTGCTTATTGGCAGCCATTTCAGAATCTCACTGCCCCGATGGCTACAAATGTCTCTTAAAATTCTATCTTACATGTATTCCTGACCAATTTATTCTAATTTGTTCTTATGTCAGTACTGCCTCTTAGCATCAATAACTCTTTTCACCTCAGGGCATTTAAATGTTATGCTTAATGACAGCAATCATCTTGAGACTTTTTTTGCTAGACTAAATCCATGCATTTCATACATGTTTCTAGCAGTAATGCAGGCTTAGGTGGCTATTGACACTTCTGATCCTTTGTTTAGGACAGCACAACTCTTTTGAAGTCACAGATCTAATAGATGATGGAACTGATAAACTGATAAAAAGCTGTTCATGTCGTGTGTGTCATCTGTCCCTGTCCCCCCGCCCCCACATTTCACTGAGTCACAGAATCACAGAATGGCAATGGTTGGAAGGGACCTCTGGAGATCATCCAGTCCAACCCCCCTGCTAAAAGCAGGGTCATGTTACACAGGACATCATCCAGGTGGGCTTTGAATATCTCCAGAGAAGGAGACTCCACAGCCCCCCTGGGCAGCCTGTTCCAGTGCTCTGTCACCCTCCAAGTAAAGAAGTTTTTCCTCATATTCAACTGAAACCTCTTATTCTTCAGTTTGTACCCATTGCCCCTTGTCCTGTCGCTGGACACCACTGCAAAGAGTCTGGCTCCATCCTCATGACATCCACCTTTGGGATATTTTTATGTGTTGATGAGGTCCCCTCTCGGTCTTCTCTTCTTCAGGATGAACAAGCCCAACTCTCTCATCCTTTCCTCATAGAAGAGATGCTTCAGTCCCCTCATCATCCTTGTTGCTCTCCTCTGGACTCTCTCTAGCAGTTCCTCATCTTTCTTGAACCGGGGAACCCAGAACGGGACACAGTACTCTAGGTGGGGTCTCACCAGGGCAGAGTAGAGGGGGAGGATAACCTCCCTCGACCTGCTGGCCACACTCCTCTTAATGCACCTCAGGATGCCATTGGCCTTCTTGGCAACAAGGGCACACTGCTGGCTCCTTTTTTTGGTCCACTTTGTTTTTCACCTGTATGCTGCCCTGACTCTTTTTGAAGTATGACTTTGCCAACAGTTATGCTGCTCTCATTGGTGGGGTGGTGCACAGGGACAGGAAAGAGCAGCAGAGGGAGGAGTGGGAAAGAAGAATAGTATCTTAAGGCAATACTGCTGCTGGACGTGAACCTTATCCTTAACCCAGGCTTGTTTAGATGTGTCTACCCTTCTACAGTGCACTGCAGAAAATTGAGTGTAATAGCTGAAAAAGTTTGAACTAGTCACTTCAGGCATTAGCAACAGCCTACCCATGGCCACATGGGATAATTGCAGTGTACACGTAACTTTATTTACAGACCTACATTTGTTTATCCTTCCATCTAATTTAAACTGAATCAACTTCTGATTGCTCAGTCCAAGCAATGGTTGGCTCTTGCTGCCATTTACCAAAAGCAAGCATAAAATAATACTTGCATATTGTTGGTTCAGTTGCTATTTGAAGAAAGCTATTTGCTGTTTCATCTGGCTCCTACCATTATTAATAGAAATTTTTTTCCAGTTCATATCTGGGAAGTAAAGTTTCCCTCGGTGATACAATTTACTGTAATATTTTGTGTATTTGCAGAGTATTTTTGAAACGCATCATACTGTTTTAGCTATAATTTCTTGTTTCTTTGTCGCCTACTTAATCTTTAATTTTGGCATTATTTCTTTGTTTCTTTCTTGAAACAGTAAGATAAAGTTAGTAAATTATCAATTTTATTGCAGTATGATGCATGGAGCTTGGGAAATTTATTTATTTATAGTTTTATGTAGACAAGAATATGAAATACAAAGCCATGAAAGAAGTGGCCAAGTTTTCACCTCATATTTTCAGTTGCACATTTTGTTAATCTGATGTCAGTTACATTGGCCCTAAGTACAACCCAATTGACTTGTAGCAAGGTAATAACACATGTATGTAACATTTTTGAAGAGTTGCATGTAGTGGTTGGTTTTATGTGAAATGTAACATGATTTCAAACCTAGGCAGTTCTGCATTTTCCTCTCTCGAAGAGATAGACAACCACTTGCTGGCATTTATGGCAATCCTCTATGCAGCTGTCAAATTTGTATGTGTATTTCTCAGTGCAACTAGCCAACATCGGCATATTAAGAAAATAAAGTGGCTTTTTTTTTTTTTTTTTTTTTGGTATTTAGAAGTAGTGCTCTGCAGTAATAAGGAACCTGCATTCAAGTTCATTAAATCAGTCCAACTTTAATCGTTAATTAAACTCGTTGGCTGGCTGAAATTAATATAATATTCTGGTGCTCTGACTATTTCAGTGTTTGTTTCTGATAATATGTAGTTGGTCAGTGGACAGGGCTGTGTTTTCTTCGTGCCTAGATGAAGGTAATGAATGACAGAAAGTTACCTTTAAATACGAGTATCTGCTTCATATCCTGCACTTTAGAATAATTGTCAGTTTTTATGTTGTTCAGGCTGTTGTTTTCCTTTGATTCTGTTTTACTTTTATTTTGACCTTAATTTGGCACATTTTATATTCTTTCTGATGTTTGGGGGTGGGGGGGAAGGGGAGGGTAGAGTTCAGAGCTTTGAACCTACTTTTGAGGAGGTTCCCATTTAGCTCCTGTGAGGTTGTACCAGAGCTGCACTAGTAATGTGTGAAAAACTAGACGTAGGGAAGCTGTTCATGACTTAATGAAGTACTGTTCTTTAATGGATTTGTAGATTCAGGGTAGAATTCAGTATTTTAGGAGGATGGGAAACTAATGCATTCTGAGAATGCTAATACTTAACCTCTTGCTTTCATGAAAGCAGCTTCATTCATCATAAACTTCCGAGACTCAAAGTTTCAGTAGCCCAGTGGAGAAGCTCCTAAAGCATTAATGTCAGAACTGTATTGGTATCAGAGAGGTGCAACAGAGGTGGCAGGAATATTCTTTATTCAGGCTTCATTTTCAGAGTTGAGTCATAAATATGCTGGACATTGATGTTTCTATATGCCAGTAGAAGGGAAAAGTCAGTATCTTGCCTACACTGGTATGGGATGATTTGAAGAAACTGTGGTAACAAGGAAAAAAATCCTCAACATAAAGCATAGTTAAAAATGTTGGGTTTAATTTTTGTCTTCTATAAAAACAGTATTGGCTAGGCTATTTCTAGAGAATTCCTCTTATAAGAGGAGTGAGACTTTTAACAAAAAGTCTTGCCTTCAAAAAGAAACCGTGCATGTGGCTTTTTTTAGATTGTTGGCATTTCACTCTTCTGCTTTGTTTTTCCTTCGAGCTAAAATTGGCTATCCTTTTATGCATGCTCCCTGCATTGTATGCCAAAACGTATCTGAGCACTTATGCACATACCAGACTAGTTTTGCAGTAAAATGGATACAGGTACACTGGCTAGCGTTAAGAGAAAAAGGTATTTAATATGAAATAGTGTTAGGTAAACATCCCTCTTAGTAGCAAGCTCTCTGTGTGTGTTTGTGTATTTCTTTAGTTATGGTTGAAAATTTTAAGTTGTCATTATTACCATAACAACATGTGATTTTTTCTTTTTTTTTTAAATTATGCACCTGAAGTAGGGATACAGGTAGATAGTAAGTCTCTCCAGCCAGAGATCCTCCTGTGATGCTCCTGTGATACTAAACACTGCAGCAAATTTTACTCCTTGAATGCAAGCTGTCTTTTAATTACTGTCAAATTATTATCTTCCTCAGCATATATAACTGAGCATATATAACTTCATATATAACTGAGCTATTAATGTAATCGCCAAGTGGACACCTGTTGACTGTGTGGGTTTCTATTAGCCCTACCTTGGGCAGTTGCCTGAGTCTGTGTCCTTTATACAACCAAGCTGAGTGTTGGTTTGTTGGGGTGGGAGGGTAGATGCCTGTATTTCTGAAGCCAGTATCTCCTTAACTTATATTTGGATTCATTTCTCTGAGTCACTTTTTTTTAAAATATTGTCAAAAAGATCAGTGAAAAGGCAGCCATTGATCGCACAGCATGCTAAGATCAGTTAGATATGTAAATTTTTCTGCTCCCTAAAGCTGAAGTAGACTTGATTTATATAATCAAGATTAATAGTACCTGAATTACAGTAAACTTATGTACCTCTTCCTGCAATAGAGCGAAACTGTCTATTTAAAGTCCACAACAATAAAAAGAATAAATTTTCACATGAGTAATAACTAGAAGCTTTCCTCCCATTGCTGATTATGTGGCAGACATCCTGTATAAATATAAGATCTTGTGTTATAATGAACACGACCAAATGACCTTTTTTTTGTGTCTTGTTTTGTGCATCTTTGCAGTTCTTGGTTTTCATAATCTACAAATCACTATGTGGATTTTACTTCTTACTTTAAAAATGCAAATAACTGTCTGTTTCTGTAGAGTTTCAGTAACTGTAATTCTGGTTTTCTTAGAAGATTGGTATTGACAAAACCAGACAGACTAAGCTATATTTAAGGTTTTTATCCCTGTTCACACTTTGTCATCCCCTAGATGGAAAAGGTAGAAGACAGACCTCTGATTTATTTAAAATTAGACTTAATTGGCAAGGGTAATGGCTGTGTATGGTCCTGCTGGACAAGCTATAGCTCTAAAAAGGCCTTTGTTCTTGCTTCTAAAGACAGCCTGTAATTATTAAAGGTCTGTTGCCTTATTTTAAAGTTTACTATAAACTACCTCTTGAACTAGAATCTTGCTATGCAAAGGTCATTTTTATACTTTCAGGTCCCTTGGGCCACGGCTCGTGTTGAGAATGACGTTAGGAGCAGAAATTACTAGCCAGCTCAAGGCTTCTTCATACATAGCATCGGGCCGAAACTTTTTGAGATGGGACCTATCGCCAGAGCAAATTAGAACACGAACAGAAGATCTGATCAGGAAGACGAAGCATGTATATGACATTGTCGGGATGCTTGATATTGGAGAAGTAACACATGAAAATACTGTACAGGCCTTGGCAAATATAGAAGTGGAATATGCAGGTTAGTGTATGTTTTCTGTGATTCTTTCTATAGGGCATTCCATCTGCATGTGAAGAAACACTGAGAAAAAGATAGTTGTTGTTTACAATTCTGATCCTTGCTGTGCTTGTGTAGAATGTGTAGAGGCCTCTTAGTCTAGAGATAAAGGTAAGGATTAGCAAAACTCTCTTTGACACGTCCAGAGAACTGCATTGATCACCTCGTGGTCTTTTGCATGTGAAGCTCCACAGAGCTCTATTTTCTTTTTCAACTGTGTACAGCCACTAGGGGACAATGTGCAACAGCATAGACTACAGCGCCTGTGGTATGCATAGTGCATTCAAACCTGGTAAGCAGTGCTTTTTCAGACTGTGCAGAATCTGAGACAAGAAAGTTAAATGCAGCAATGGAAAGGTTGATAAGTTCCTAGTGGAGAAATGTGATGGTTGAGAATGGGGGACATTTTGAATGCTTTTTTGAAAGAAGACTGCCTTACTTGCTCACTTTTATACTATGGCCTGCAAAGCCTTGAAGAATCCAGGGAGGGGTGTTGCTCATGCAGGCACAAATAGATTGTTCTGAATGAATTATCAAGGCATGCCAATACATGGATGGAGTTTAATGGTCAAGCACAGGTCATTCAGTTAATTTGTTAATAACTGTCAGTCAGAGGAGATGGGAAAAATAAAAATGTGTCTTGAGTGGCTTTGTTTTGAAAAACCTATCAGATGGTGCCTGTATGACTCTCAAAAAGCAGTCAGTGTAATAAAATATAAAGTTCTCTTAAATCCTCTAAAAAAATCTGCAGTAGCAACAGAAGTGCTGAAAGAGCCACCTTGGCTTGGGGCAAAGTCTTTGCCTAGCAAAAAAAAAAGCAGCCTGCAGCTCAAATGATGGTACTGTGATATTAGCCTGGCTTTCACATTACTTAGAATTACAGTTTAGGCACATCCAGTGAATTGACTGGAATTGATGCTGGCAGGAAGACTGAGTAATCTCCATCCAAACAGCTTCCTGTCAGATTCATTTTAATTGTACCAGTGTATTTGGTATAATAATTGTAAGCCTTTTCACCAAAGTATAAAACTCTCTGCTTTAAATTAAATTAGAAGGAAAATCTATGTTTGATTCAGAAAATAGTGTCCACTAGCTTCTCAACGTAGCCACCAAGACTGGCATCTTCCAAGATGTACTTTTTTCCTCTACATGCTATTGCAGTAGTGGGTAATATTTAAGCTTTTAATGATAGGCTTCAAAGCTGTATGTGAAATTAGCATGACTTCCCTGCGCAACAGCCCATGGCATATGATAAGGATGTATTACCACAGCAAGACTTCCATCAGAACCTTGGATTTTTAAGGCCTGTGTGTCCCTTTCACATGTACATGAAAGACCTACCCCAGTAACTAAATTTGCTATCTGAAAAGACACAGATGACAACAGGCCTTACATTTCACTTGGAAGCTGCCAAAACTTTATAATTTTGAAACATCTCGGCATGAAGACAGGAGGGTGGGGGGAAAACATTTCCTATGGACTTCAAGAAGAACCATATGCCCATGTTTGCATTCCAGAGGTTTCTGAAGGGCTGAGAGTATCTCAAGGTTTGATAAAACAACTTCAGATTACATAAAACTACGAAGCTCTAAATCATCCTAAAATGTTGTTACTCTAAAATGTGCTTTTGGGGAGGTAGAGGGGAATGAAATTATAATTGGTTTTGAATGAAGTTAATTCAGCTGGTCATAACGATTCATTTCTATTTTAGCCTTTCTATTCAATGTCATTATAGGATGCAATATTCCTTTAATGAGCAAGGATTTACTTAATCTCAAAAGTGCATTCTAAAAAAGTAGTATTACTCAGCTTCTGATCTCTAGGAGTTAAGAATACATAGACAGCATCTTCTGTGTTTGCGTTAGTGTTTCTCCTTGAACACAGAAGAGAAGATGGGAATTCGACACTGTTCTCATAACAATGTGAAAATAACTTCAGGACAGATGGGCCTGTTTGAAAGATTCAGAGCTTTTCACTTTAAATGCTAACATCGAAGCATCTGTGCCAGCTATGAGACAATGTCAGTCTTCACTTACAAATGGTTCATCTCTCAAAAAATCATCTATCATATTTATACACCTTTCAGGTGATTTTGTAGAAGTAAAAAGATGATGTAATTAGGCTTGGGTAATAGTTTCTGTAAAATGTTTATTTGTTATAATGGTGTGCAGTTTTGTCCTTCTACCTGTTAATTTTTACATTATCTGTAATCACTTCATTTTCTTCAAGCCTGATCTGAAGTGTCAAGTTGCATTGGGTCTTGTTTCTTATGTCTTCCATAAATACCAGCAGGGGGGAAGTTCCTTATCCTTGAAGCAATTCTATCCTTCAGCGAAAGTGTTCATTGCCTTTTATTTAAACAGTGGAAAGAAGCATGTTGGATTTTCCCCAGCATGTCTCACCTGACAAAGAGGTACGCTTAGCAAGTACAGAAGCTGACAAAAAACTTTCTAATTTTGATGTGGAGATGAGCATGAGAGAAGATGTCTTTCAGAAGATTGTTTATTTGCAGGTAAATCACAATGATATCTGCATAACTTGTGGGAATGTAGATAAAATTCCAGCAGTGAAAAACTTTTCTCTAAAGAAGTTAGTATCCACAGCGCTTTTCAAGATCCCCATCACTTTTATGTGTTTCCCCTGTGTCCGTACCAGTCAAGTCTTTCCAGTGGGACACAGCTACAAAAAGTCTGTGGTTCCAAAAAAACTTAAGCCAGTGTGACTTAGGAAACCCATCAGGAAAAATATTTTATTTTCTTTTTCTGCTGGCTGAGCTCCCTGAACAGGTTTGCCCAGAGCATCACCAAGGGTGAGGGAAAGGGGAGTGAGAAAAAAGGCAATATAGCAATGGATATGGGTTGGTTTATGCTGCTTTTGAATTTGTGTCCAAAATTGTTGTTTATTGAAGTTGTTGAGAATTTTAAATTTTAAAGTTGATATTTGAGTTATGAAAGTTAATGAGAACATATAAATGGGAGTGACCTCCAAAATTACTTCTTTTGATCTGCTAATTATAGACAGCTACATTGTATACGCCTCCTAATATGTTGCCTAAGCCTCAAAATAAAAACTAAGTAAAAATATACATTTAGTGTTGAACTAGTTTCTATCCCTTCTGTGTTTCTGTTTAGCTTCCCTTCTAATTGAGCACCTACAGCTATCTTGTATTCTTGATTTGTAGTGTTTATTTTGTAGTTCAAACAGGAAGAATATTTGGTTTTGTTCAAATGCATCTAGTGACATTTAGTAATAATTTTCCAAAAGTGTTATTTGAAGATAATGCAAGGAAGCTATCTAACATGAAACCTAAAATATATACATTTCTCCATGCTTCAGATGTGAATCTTCCCGTTCAACCCACCAATTTTTAACCTTCTTATGATGCTGATAATATGTCAGAGCCCTATTTCTTGGAGTCATCATTTGTGCTTTTTGCAGCATTGATGAAACCAGAATAATATTTGCAGCACCTTATTCAAGTGCTTTCCAAGACCATTGCATTCTGTTGCTGTGCTTTCTAGGCACATTTTCAAGTGTTCTTCTTTAGCTGGGTATTGTTTATGTGTTTGTGAAGGTATTTAATAGCCCCATTTTGAGGACCTTCTGTTGTGTGTTGGCAGATAGTGCCTTATGTTGTTTTGGTTTTTTTTTTACCCTGTGCCTTACATTGATTTGTTTTCCCTGCTCTGTTGCTATTAATTAAATGGTCTTATATTTATTTATTATTTGCTGTGATTTTCCCCACCCTCCAGTATTGTATACACAGATACATTTGGGGCTAATCTGCCATATCTGTGTGTCTATTTTTAATTTACAGGAATTTCTGATAGTAGCTAGTGAAAACTGGTTGCTGTTATTTGCTAGTATTAGTTACAATCTTTTTTTCTAAAAATCTTTTTCATTTGGTGCTTTCCTACTTCATTTTCCTTTGCAGCAATACTTGGCTTTTATAACAGTTACAATTGTTGCTTAAATCTCCATTTATTTTTTCAAGAAATTTTTCTTGGCTTAACTGCAGCATGCCAGCATGTTTTAGTATTAGTTTTCCAGAAATCCAACCTCTGAGCATATATCAACTTTATAATAACTATGAAAGTAGTAGCAGTTTTTGCTGTAGAATAGTTCTGAAATTGCCAATAGTGCCAGACTGATCAAGTCTTGCTATTTCCAAATCCAAGTTCTTGTTGATTTTTGCCTTTTCCTGTTAGAAACTATTAGTTGAAAAGTCAGGTTCCAGGAGCACATAAAAAAAGGACTTCCACAAACAGAAATGTTTTGCTGAAAACGTTTTATCAGTTTAAATGAGCCAGTAAAACATTTTGATTAAATCAGGTTTTTCATGGCCTCACTGTGTTTTTAGTAGTTCAGGTACATGAATTCAGTTTTGTGATCCTGCACAGGGGCCTAATTAAAATGTGGTGAGGGGAATGAGAGCCCTTCACTCTTCCATGTTATTTATAATACAGTCAGGCCACTAAAAGATGAGTAAATCTGCTTGATCTCAGCGGCATCCTGAATGTTTTTGCTGCCTTTAAGGAGGACTAAACTTTTCTTAGCTAACAACTGTTTAGTATTCTTTCTAAATGCTGGTTTATTTATGAACTGGTGGTGGTGAAAGATGTGTGAGGGTTTTGTATTTAATTTAAAAAAAAAAAAAAGTTAATAATCTAGTCTCTTTCTTTCCCCCCACACATTAGGGGAAAAAAATTCCTGCATGAGTTTATATTGTTGAATATACTCCAGATCTTACTCTTCAGAAAATTTTTGTTTTGGGGTCTGAAACTTGGATTAGAGGTGAATTTGGTAGTGAAACTATAATTTTAGATTTTATTACTCCTAACATCTGCACACGTTGGCTAGCAGAGGCATGCTTAAGAATGTTGCCAATCTTCTCCACCCACACGCCCTCAGGAAGCTAAGCCTGATGTAAACAGCTGCTGCAGTTTTTGTTCACGATATTCTAAGTAGGTTTTGTTTCTTATTCTGCCCGAAGATTTCTTCATGGAACAAGGTAGCATGGTTGCCCAAGACAGGTATGAAATGGTATATAAAATCATCAACCATGGCCATTCTAAAACCTCTGGCTAGATCCAAAATTTCATGTATGTAGTACATTTGAAATAGCACTTCTGTTGTGGAAATTATTCACCAAGAAAACACAGGATGGCATAGACCATCTTGACTAGACTGAAGTTCAGAGGTAATCACACAACACCCTTGGTTCCTATGCCTGTGAGGGTTTATATGCCTGCTTATCCTTAAAGACCTGACAGATCTTTTTGAATGTGTATCATCTTTATCTTAAGCATGTCTCTGATGCAGATAAACTTCACAAAGGCTAATATTAAGACTAGAAGCTATTTAACATTGATTTCTTTTGAAGTGTAGGGAGAGATGTATAGTCATCAAGAGAAGGATGAAGAACACTAACTTAGTTTTCTCCTCCTTTTTCCCCAAAAGAATCTTTCTCTTTCTTAGCTTTAGAAGAAGCAAATATTCGCTGTCTTTAAGGGCTTAAAATTAGTATTTGTGAATTCCCTTCTTCTGCCTAGTATCTTCGCTGGAGTGTGACAGTTCCATATGCCCAATGGAGGGGCTGGGAGATCCCTCACAATGCCTAAATAACTCAGTGAGACTTTTCACAATTCTCTGTCCTTAACTGTTAATGTAATAAAAGCAGTGTCTTTTTATAGAGATGAGAGTACTCCTTTTTTTTCTCAGCCTTTCTATTTTTGAGCCTTGCAGCACAGTTTGCACAATATAAATGCTAATGTAGTGACAGCATCTGCATTTCTCACCTCTATATATTTTTGAAGTTGTGCTTTTTCTATCACAGTAGTATTAGGTCAGAAAAAAAAGAACCCTGGAATCGTGGGCTGTCCAATGGAAAAACAGTGTGTGAAAATTGTGATTGTTACAAATATTTCTGTAGTTGATATCACAGCACTGACACTCCTAGATGTAGTGCTTGGTAGCATAAACATCTTCATGAAACTACAGAATTTAGGGAGTATTCTTTGCCAGAAGCAGAGCAGGAAGCCCAAGTGTCATAGGGAGTAGCATAATAGCGTTCTTTTTTATCTTTGTGTTGGGAAATATTCTGTGTGGCTTGCCTTATGCATGTATCACCAATGAGGATGGAGGATGTGAGGTTTGACTTGGAGAGATGAGAGGGCATGATTTTCTTTACTTATTTTCCTTCCAAAAGGAGATTTTCACCATTTACATCCTTTTACTTTAAAAAAAAAAAAAAAAAAAAAAAAAAAAGCAATGGCCAAGTGCTGCAAAAAAGTCATAGCCATGGTGAAGGGTACACCATACACTCACATGGCTCATTCATCATTGACCTGTGTGGTGTGGTGACCTATAGTAGTTAGATCATCCTTTCATGAGTCTATGGATTCTTTTAAAAATTACTTGTAAACAGATATTAAAAAGAAAAAATATTCATCATATGACAGTATTGGTAAACTCAGCTAAATCTGCCTGTTGCTTTAGAAGAGTTAGTTTATCACAAAACAAAGTGATTGTTGTCACTTTTTTCACTGGACTTAGAAATTCTTGCTCATAGACTATTGGTATATGCATAAGAATTTTAGGCATAGTTGTAGTAATGCTTAGAACTCCTTCTGCAGCATAACGCTACTGGGATTTGTGACTCTTTGCAGAGTAAAAACAAAGCTAAACCATCCTAAGCTCTTTCATGGCTCTAAAAACCAATTTCCACTAATTTTTTAATCCTTTATGCAGGGCACTGGTGGGAGTAGACATTGTTTATGTGGTGTTGTGTGGATTATTTTTAAATGAAAGTTGGGAAAATACCTATTTCAGAGGTTTTATTCTTATTTTCTTTTGGAATACAACTAGCTTCCTGTGTCTTATTTTTCTGTTTAAGGAAGAGAGGTAATTTGCACTGGCAGGTCATTAGTTGACAGCTGTGCATAGTTGTGTAACTCTTTCATAAAATTTGCATGTTTCAACATCCTTACTTTTGAGAAGTGCTAGTCAAGAATTAATTGTATGTAGGTAAGCTGATGAGAGGGTTGTTACGACAAGTCGGAGCTAATTCCAACAATATTTAAAGGTGAACTTAAATAGAATATGTCCTTTTTAACAAGGACTATGAGTTAATACCTTTCTTTAAATGTTCACTTTTAGATGAGAGAAGATAAAATTAGAATGTGTACAGCATTATTTTCAATTTAGGACAAAATGGCAAGTTTCTGAATTAAACAGTTATGCTGTAGTCAGTTTGAAGGAAGACCCTCACAGGACTGGTCCGTGTTCTGTTACAACCAGTATCTTGTCTCTTAACATTGCTTTAGGAAGTGACCACCCAAGAATCTCTGTAGTGCATAATCAGACGTATCAATACTTTTATTTGTTGTCATTGATTGATTTGTTCTGAAGGAGAAGATGTATGTGCTCAAATTTTATGCCATCTGATAATCTTCAGTAACACATCCAATGTTTTAGGGCTTTTCTCAATCCCTCTAAGTCTTAAGGTACCAGGGTTACCTTGTAGTACTGATTTTCTTCAAGTATGTATAAGAAAGCTACCTCTACAGAAAAAGCTTAAGTGCACTGTACTATAAACTAAAAGGGCTTGCCATTATGACAGCATGTAAATGTGCTGAGATAGTTGGTAAAAGAAAATTATTTTAAAACCGTACGACATCAATATAAGAATACTGTTGTATAAGGTAACTGGTTTTAGAAAGTCCTTCACACTAAAATCCATGATACTCCTTTTTTAATATGGTGGTGTTCTAAAGAACAACTCTGTTCAGATCCTTCTAATGCTTGGTATGTTTCTTACACCATGTTGTAAATTCAATTATTCTATACTGTCATTTCAGCAAACCTGCGATCTTGAAAACGTGAAGCCTGAAACAAAGCGGTATCTAGAGAAGTCAGTTCAAGTGGGAAAAAGAAATGGACTCCATCTTCCTAAAGAAGTGCAGAATGTAAATATGGACTATTAGTTTATAAAGCAAAGGTGACAAACTGTTGAAAGGATGAAATTATGGTTGTATAGCTGTACCAAGCATATATTTTAACTTTGTGCTTTTGGACCTGCTTAATTACTGCTCTGATCTTAACTGTTCTTAGTTTCAGATGCATCTTTTAGACTCCAGTCACCTTAAGGTTTTTAAATGTTAGAATGTAGACAGTAGTCAGTGGATAGAGGTGGGATGCATCATCTCTCTTAGCCTTCCGGAGTAAAAGAAGCCTATGTGGAAGAATTTTGTTATCTATTCTGATGACAGAGAATGCCTAAATTAGATAGATTCCCAGCCAAGAAGCCTCTCAAAAATGTTATTCGTGAGTCCAAGCTACAGAAGTATGTTACAAAGATTCAAATTTCAATTATTAACCAATGTTGTAAAACGTGTCCAAGACTTTAGCATTTTGACTAAAAGAACTTGAAGTAGCTTAAAGGAGCACAAGCTGCACTGAGAATTTTGTCTCCATTAAGGGAGGATTTACTCAAGCATATAAAAGCACTTGGCACTTCTGAAAATCATGAAGTGAAATTGTCTGCATCTGAGATGCTGATGTAATTGTCTTTAAATTCTGAGTAATGTGTATAACAATCTCGATTTATGACTCTTGAATAGACTTTACCCTACGTAGAAAATAATCATTCTTCATCCTCATCCTTCAGTTGGTGGGAACAGTTTCATGTGCATTGCTTAAGGGCAACTGATGCCTCTAAAGGAATTTTGAAATACTTTGTATGGAGACAATAGTTGAATTACATTTAAGTAAAAACTTGACTAATGATAGTCTCTGCCAAGTTTTGTATTTGGTGTGTATTCTTCTACTGGTAACCACTGTGTTTATGTGAACTTGACAGTAAGACGTAGAGACATGCTATGAGATATATTGGAAAAAGTTTCAGGTGGTTAAATATCAGGATTTTAGAAAAGGTTTTGGAATGGTCTTGTCTTGGGTGAGTATTCTCTTCTTTTTGTCATACCTGCATAATTCCAAAGGAGTGTTTTTCAGTAAGTTGCATCCATTTTTACTCTATTGATTCTCATTGATTTTAGTGGATATTTTTAAGCTTAAAATTGTAATTTAGGCTTTTCAAATAAAAGAACATAATTTAATGTTAGCTCATAATGATGTTCAGAGAAAATGTTTATGTATTCTGTTCCCTCCAAGTCGAGAACACATTTGACATGTTGTCAGAGCGATAGCCACAACCCAGAGTTCATGGGCAACAATATTGCTCAGGACCAAAAGAAAGATAAAAGGGAGGCTGAGGGAGAGCAAGGTGTGATGCTACCTGCAGTGTGTTACTTGCTCAGTGCTGGTGTTTACTGTCGGTTAGTAGACAGCCTAGCTGGAAAAAGTGAAATACTGTTCATGTGGAGGGTAGTAACTGCCAAGTTTGATGCTTTTCCACTAAGTTCAGTTTATATCTGATGCAGGAAATAAAGACAATGAAGAAAAAAGTGAGCGAGCTGTGTATAGACTTTAACAAAAACCTGAATGAGGAAAACACATTTCTTGTATTTTCAAAGGAAGAACTCGGTGAGTAGTATGCATTTCTTCAACCTCCCAGTTTTACTGGATTAATTGGTTTTTGCTCAGTGAATGATGGCTAGATCAAGTGAAATTCTGTCTGGTTTCCAGTCTTCTCTGTTTCCTTCTTAATCCTTCCTCAAAGTCAGTTTACAATTATCCTTTGCAGGTGTTTATGATCTCTTCATAGATTTGTGCTTCCTGAAGTGTTTGCCTTGCATCAAGTTAGTCCTGTCCTACTTTTTTTTTCATAACTTTACTATTCTCTGCTTCTTTTCTCAGTTCTCCACCATCAGGCAATCCCCTGTGTAATTATATTCATTGCAATTATTGAAAAAACTTTTCTGTCCTGCAATATATTTTAGCAACTTCAGTCGTTTATACTGATCTAGAGATTTCATGTGATAGAGAATTTGGGGATTCATTATCTGAAGAACATGGCATAAAATGTGCTTTAGTAAGACCAGAGATTTTTTTAATGCCATATTCAGTTTTTATGTGGTAGCCTTTCTCTTTTGCTCACAAGCATTTACAATTTTTATTTTGCTTGGTTGTAATTTGAAAAAGTTTTAGCAAATAGTTGTAAAAAGAGGTGTTATATTTCTGTGGCAATTTCTGATGTCAGATTAGATTGCAGAAAAACAAATGCAACAATCTCACAAAAAGAGAGGGGAGTACATAATTCTGGTAAACATTGCTTATTAAATTGTGTTCTATAGAAGGCCTTCCTGATGACTTTATTAAGAGTTTAGAGAAGACTGAGGAAGACAAATACAAAATTACTTTAAAGTATCCCCACTATTTTCCTGTCATGAAGAAGTGCTGCATTTCGGAAACCAGGAGAAAAATGGAATCTGCCTTTAACTCGAGATGCAAAGAGGTATGTTGTGTATTGATTGTTCTACAGAGTAATGACAGAGTTGAAAAATGGACCTAGTTATTCAAATGTTAGATTTCAGTTCTATGTATTGTCTAGTACTGTGAAATCAAAACTGATCAGTGTGATCTTTAGCAGTTCCTTGCTCCAGTTTATTCTGATGTCTGAAGACCTTAAAAGTCGATGATCCGCCTGTGTGTGTGCGCACATGCCTTAAAGTTTCAGTGGTGCTGTAAATAGAAGGACGATTTTGATCTTGTGCCAAATTTCCCTACTGTGTTCTGCAGGTGCTTACTGGCACTTTCCTACTAGAGAAGGATGTCTGATTGTAGCTTCTATAGTCTTTGGGATTCTTCAGAATCAGAGGGGTTATTTAAGCACAATGTTCTAATTATGAAATACAGGCGATTATATATGAAATTAATGCATTGTATATTGATGAGAATTTTAATTAGATATTAACCCCCCCTAATTTTTGTAAAAGATTCATTTAATTATCTGAAAAATAGCTGGTAACATGCCTTATAAAAAGAAGAAATAATTTCACAAATAATTTTTTTTATACTGATGAGACCAGGCACCTAGACAGGTACAAAAATAATGAAAAGGATAGAAAGGATGGAAGTGTCACTCAGGCAATTGTACCAACCATTCATTAGAGAACAATGGCAGTGTTGAGCTTTTGTACTTGAAGTGCTGGGAAATGTGAAGAGTACAAGGCAAGATAAAATGGCACCGAGAACTGAACACTCTTCAAGTCAGCACACTTAAAGGGATTTGCTGTTAAAACTGTGGGACAATCTTCGAACCTAGTGCTTGAAAGAAAGGTTTTTCCCTGAGAACTCTCGCTTTTCCAGAACTGGAGGTTAACATAGTTGCATTTTCAGCTTCTCAAGGATCCTCCACCACAGTTAGGTCAGGGCCTAGGGTTTTTGTGTTTCAGAACTCTTTCTCTGACTGCTGTTGTCAGAGTGGCAAAAGACAGAAATTTGCAGGCAAGCCTTGAATGTTGGCGCAATAGCTTTGCAGTCTGTCTTCACCACTAACAAGCAATTAAGCCTGCTGTCAGCCATCTCCCTGTTATCTTTCACATTTAGATGATTGACAGAGAAAGTAAACTTTGTGCAAGTCAAAGATTTGTTATTATCCTAAAAGGAAATGGTATATATTTTGATTAATTAAAACAGATAAATTATGATAGGGAGAATAATGACTCAGATTGACTAGAAAAGTAGCTGCCCGCAATCAAATGCTGGGACAAAAAAAATACAAGAATTTAGCTAAACCTACATTATTCTGTATTTATATCTTAAAGCATTTAATTTTAAATGTTTACTGTTTCTTATTATTACCGGTATTATTCAGAAAACTGTTTTGATAACATGCATTTTCTAGTTTCACTTTACTCCTTTCTTTTTTAGGAGAACACAAAAATCCTTCAGCAATTGCTTCCACTAAGGGCAAAAGTAGCAGAGCTTCTTGGTTATAATACACATGCCAACTTTGTCCTGGAGGTAAACACTGCAAAGAGCACAGATAATGTAACAGCCTTCTTAGGTTTGTTCTTATTTATAAACAATAATTTTATATTTGGTGTGGCAACATGACTCCTCAACCAAGATAAATTTACATACGTAATTGGGTCACGGTGTCCATCTTGTTTAGATAGGAAAGGAACTCTGTTACCTCTGTTCTGGCATATATATTTTTTTTTAGACCAAAACTGTACAAATGCAATTGCTCCAAAACCAGGAAGCACAACACAAAAATGTGAAAATAACTACATTGTGACAGGCAATGTAGGCAAGCAGTTATGTCTTTCTCTGCCCCAAAATGCAGTTACCCAGTTAGAAGCAGAATAACACGTGCAGCCTAAGCAATTTTATCAGTTCAAGAGGCTGCGTCACAGTTGCAGCTTTTCATTCCCTTAGCTTAGCCGGAATTTTTTTGTGCATCTGTAGCCTTAGTGTCTTCTGATACAACTGCATTAAGTATAGTGAAAGGTGATGCAACTTCCATGAGCTGAATTAAAAAATTAAATTTGGAATGATAGATTAAATCTGGAATTCAAAAGCACTCTAATGGAATTTAATCTGAAAGCAGAGATATCTTGAAAATTTTAAACTGAATAGTTTACGAATTCAGTCATCCTGTTGATCTCAGTGGGCCTGCTCTTGTGCATAGAGTTAACCTCTACTCCCTGGAATTACATAGTTCCACAGAATAGTATGTGTTCCTGTACTAATGAGACCTAACACCACTTAGGATTGTATATTGATATATAGTATAAATAAACCCCCCAAAATAATTCAGTACAGCAATAAAGTCTGCTGGTGGTAGTGGGGGTTTTGTGTTTTTACATCAATAAAGAGGTTCAAATGCACCTCTTCTTTCACCTGTAATTCTGTCACATTTCTACTGTTATGGTGTGAGCTCAGCTCCATATTTGGCAATACCAATTATCTGTATTTCTGTCAATGAACTTACATTTAATTTTTATTTATAATTAAATATTACAATTACCTGATTTTTTAAAGTGTACTTAAGGTAGTTTGGACTCTTTTCTATCCATTATATTCTTGTAATTCTAAATGGGCTTATAATACTGTGTTTTTCATTTGTTTTGAAGCTGACGTACCTCATAATTTAGCAGTTATTGTTGTGACTAACTTTTTACAGTATGGAATCATATGCTTTTCTATTCATAAATATCACATTTCATAGTAATTCTTGTAGAGGGAGAATGTCCATCAAATTAATTGTCAGCTTTAATTTAGTTCTTTTATTATATCCTCAGCTACAAGCATGACAGTATGATTTGCTCTGCTTTGTTCATATATATTCATGTTTTAAATCAATGTTCATACGCTAATCTTGTAGTTAGGAAGAAAAGCATTCTGTCCTATGACATCTCCTGAATTCAGCGTAATACGAGGGCAAACAGTATTTCAGTCATGTAAATGCATGTAGTATCTTACAGGCTACCTAAAAACAGGAGTGACAATTCCTAAAGTTTACTTTCCAGATATCAACAGTGAACATTAACCTGAATTCTTACAGAGTAAAAAAGTGTCTGGTAGTCCAGAAATGCTTACAAGAGAGTAAGTACAGTATGTAGTTCATGGGAGTTTCAGTAAGCTTAAATATTTTATACTCAATATATTGGATTCATAGTGCTATGGCCCCTTCTTGTTCAAGAAAAGCTGTATTGCAAAAAATTGGGATCATAGAGATTAATATCCAGTGGCTTTGGTAGTCTAGAAACTAGCATTTGTATAGGCAAGAAATCTTTAGTCTCCTGTTCTTTTATAGGACTTAAGCTAGAAGTAGGACGTAATCTGTTTTGAAAAGTCTTGGAAGAAAAAGTGATATTTGAATTTTGTGTTGGTCTTCCAGTAACTAATAGCAGTTGTACTCTTCGGCTGCTTCTGCAGAAACACATCAAGAAAACTGAGATTACATGAGGTAAAATCAAAGGCTTCAAGCAAAAGTATCTAGTGTTACTTTCCATTTCTGATGTCTTTGAAAAAAGTCTAAGTTTACCAAAACCCTTTACAGTACTGCTAGTCCTATGTAGACTCCTGTATTATTTATAGCATGCCTGCAATTAAAACTCATTAAGAAAGTAGAGTTTGCTTGCTGTTAGTCAACAAATGGAAAACTCTAGCATCTGCCTTGGGGCATGTGCTTGAAGTTATGAGTGTATTTTATAGGAATGTGCACTATAGTAATGAACACAGAAGTTGATTCCAGGCAATATTTGTTTCAGATGATTTGAGTAAGAAGCTAAAGCCATTGCTTGAGGAGGAAAGAGAATTCATTCTTGATTTGAAGAAAAAGGAGTGTAAAGAAAGAAACTTTGATTATGATGGAAGAATCAACGCATGGGATCTTCATTATTATATGAACAAAACAGAAGAGCTGAAGTACTCCATAGATCAAGAAAAGCTGAAGGAGTACTTCCCAATTGAGGCTGTTACAGAAGGCTTACTGAGTATTTACCAGAAGCTGCTGGGACTTGTGTTTGAGCAAGTAGAAAATGCTCATGTTTGGCATGACAGCGTTACTCTTTATACAGTAAAGGATAATTCAACAGGAGAAATGTTAGGGCAGTTCTATTTGGACCTTTACCCCAGGTAATTATGATTTAGTGTTTTACTTAGTGTTTAGAATGGAATTGGTCATATTAGGTTGCTGGTGTCATTGAAATTAAATTCATTCAGAAGTAAGTGTTTGTCCCACTGGCAAGACTGTTACTGTGTTCATTAAGTTGTTGTCCTCTGGACTGTTTTCAGTTTGTTTACACTTTTTCTTTTTTTGCAGTACTACCATGTTTCTTGCTTATATTCAGTTTATGAAGCATTACTATGTCGTTCATTTTATGTTGTATTGCTGTCTAGTCAGTTGTCCATAATTTTTTGCCTCTATGAATTTTTCTCCTTCCTAACTGTAATACCGTGGCTCACTTTTCACTTAGGTTGAACTCTTACTCCAGTCTGTTCAGATAAATTATATTCCTATCTGCCAAGTGTTCCTAGTTTCTCCTAGTTCCTCTTTACACTTTTTCTGTGTATTTTGTACCCTGTTGTCCAGACTGCTAAAGAAAATAGCAAATAGATCAAGACCAAGAATAGATTCCTGTTGAGCACACCTTGAAATGTACTTCCAGGTTGATTTCTGTAGCTCTCCAGCTCTCTTTGTGGCTATTTACAGCATTATCTGTGTTCTGTCCAAGATTAGGACTAGACTGATTTGACAGGATTTATTTTTAGCTAGTCCTTCTTGACATTTTCTCACTGTTTGTTTGGGTTTTTAATTGTTCTTTAGCAAGGCTGATATTCTTTTTTAATATAAATTGATTTAAGGCTTCTCTGGATTAAGAAAATTAGGTTAGTCAATACAATAGTGTATAAATTGTTCTTTTTAAGATAGGCACATATTATCTCCTTCACCAGATTGCCCCTTCCTGCATATCCTGTGAATTGCTGAACTGATTTGTTAGTCTTCTGACTTAACTACCCCATTAACTACACAGGTTAAGAGCAAAAACTTCAAATTTATTTTTCTTTAAACTTTTGGGTCACACCGAAAATGCAGTAAACTGTATTCTTTTGTCTCCTGTAATGAAAGAAAAAACTACTGCTTCAGAGGACAGACCTAGTCTTTCTTGTTACAGAAGCAGTTTAAAATAAAATTGACATCTAAAGTATATATACTTTCAGTATTTGAGTAAAAATCAGATTCTTCTAAATGACACTGTGAATCTTAAACTAATGTGATTTAAGTACTGGGGTTTTTTCCTCTTGTACTCTTAACAGGATCTTAAACTTAGTGAGTCACAGAAGTTATGAAAAGATGTAATTTCTTTGTGTAAAGCTTTAGAGGCACTGACTCATTGTCCATGCTCTTGAACAGGCTTTGCCATTCTGGTGAGCAGGCTTGTGGTTTGAAGATAGTGTCTGATATATTTTCTTATACAGAGAGGGAAAGTATGGGCATGCAGCATGCTTTGGTCTCCAGCCTGGCTGCGTTCTCTCTGATGGCAGCAGAATGATGTCTGTAGCTGCTCTGGTAACCAACTTCACAAAACCAGCATCAGATCGCCCATCATTGCTGCGACATGATGAAGTAAAGACTTATTTCCATGAATTTGGTCATGTAATGCATCAGATATGTGCACAGGTTAGTGATGTTTCAATTCCAGTGTAAGACTTTCTCCACTGTCTCAAATAAGGTATAAGTCTATTTTGGTGGTTTCTAATTTTAGTAAGGTACATATGCAGTTTAATAAGGTGCAAATGCAGTTTTTTGGTTATTTTTCAAAGTGGCGGGGGTGGTGTCTTTAATTTTTGTTTAAAACTACAGCAATGAACATACCTTCTTATGAAAAACATTTTCATAGGAACATACACTTTTGCATTTGCAACATGCAGGTATCTGTGTAAGGTAAAGAAGGTGCTCAGTGGTGGCTTCTGTTACAGCTGTCAGAGGGCTTTTTATTACTTCTAGCATCAGCTTCTAGATATTAGAAGCAAAAAAAAGTTACTGTACCTAGGAATCCAAATGATTTATGAAACCAGATCACCTCCAGTGTTTTGGTATTTAGTACTCTTGACAGCTACCACTCTTGACATCAAAAGCATAAAACAGGTCTTGCCTGAGCTATTGTCTTTTCTGCTCTACTATCTGACAGTCAGGGTTCTCACAGTGACCAGAAAGAACTGAAGCTAGTCTGCAGATTTTGCATCGAGATGTCAATAAAGTTGTAAAATTGCTGGTTTAATTTTTACTTACATGTAAAATTGATTCTGCCAGACGATAAATTTATTATTGGCCTAATTAAAATTTTAGGTTTCAGAGAGAGACAAGTCTCAGTATTCATTCACCAAAAAATTCGCATAATTATCTACAAATCCAGACTTTGTGTAGCACTGCTTTCATCTTCTTTATAAAGAAGTACTAAATAATAAAATCAGAGAAATGAGACACACATTAGATTGTAAATCTTGACCTCATCCTAGAGAGTAGGACTGCAGAATAAAGAAACAAAGTAATAGAAATCCATATATTAAATCCAGAATTAAACAAGTTATGTTCAGGCCAACTTCGTAACAAGTAGTATGACTTGCTTAGATATTTTTGCATTAAGTTATGTGAGCTGCTGGTAAAGGTCAGCTTTTGGATACTCCTTGTAATGTACTGGGGGTCTGCTGGGAAGTGAGATGTCAGGGCAGGGAGGAGATCTGTTTATGCTGTTAGGGAAGGAGAGCTGTTGAAGTACCTTGAACCAAATGTCTTAATATTTTTTGTTAGCTTGGTGCACTTGTGTGTGGGTAAATGAGGATATCTGGAGGCCAACAAACTCTTGCACTCCGCTTACTTTTTGCTCTAGCCACTTCTATCACCACTTCTTCCCACCTGATGCTTCCTAGGTTTTATTCATAGCTGCTATTCAGCAAGTACAGTAAGAAGGGCCACGCTGTTGCAACTGTGGGTCTGAGTAATACACAAGTGTAAACGAAGGCAAATGTTTTTCTTCTTTTCTGCTGTTGTTCTGAAGACATGAGAGGAAGATACGTGCATGTGACATGGCTGTCAGTTCAGTGTTATGTCCTATATTATACATGCTTTTTTTTGGTAACCCTGGAGGAAAATAAGTTCAAAGGCCAGTCCTCCTGTGGCATCTATTCCCTGATGAAGGATGGAACCTAAGAATATCTACAGCTCTTAGACAGGGTGTTTGGGAAACTGAGAATTCTTTTTTTCTTTTAGCACTTGAAATGCTTTGTTAGAATGTTGCTGAGAAGGGAAGGATAAAATTGAGTTGGCAAGAAGAGGTATGCTTGTTACAGGACAAGTGTGGAGTGAGACCAAATAATTTCTGTTGGCATTTGAACAACTGTCTTTCAAAAGTGGCTGTTTCTTTTTATAAATATTTGGGGTTTGGAATACATTTTAATGGAGATTCTTAATTGTACAAAACTTTTCTTCAAAATTAGTAGGGGGTGCTTTTTAGACATGAAGTTATTGATAGTACTAAAGTAAAAAATACAAAACTCTAAAGTACTTGGCTTTCAAAAGGAAAATTATTTTATCAGGATTGAGTGTCAGATTTGGAGACCGTTCATGGGTAAAGTTGCTAGGATTCATTTATTTCAGGCCATGTATTACTGGCTCAAAAAATTGTGCTATATGTTAACCTTATGCCCTGTGGATGAAGAGAATTAGGACAAAGCTTAGTAGGATAAGTTGGTCAGGTAAAATCATTGAATCAGTGCAGTAGACAGTAATTCAATAAACTATTTTATAAGTGTATAATTGGAGTTTATTATTTTTACTTTGGTTTAATATAACAAAATTTTATAATAATTTACAAATTACATCTTCGTCATAAGACAGCTCAGAAATATTTGTATTGCTGTCATAACCTAAAAGGTAAAAATCAATAAAATTAAGAAAACTGCAGTACTGAATGTAGTCAATAACTACTGAGTAATCTATTTTGTTGCTTGGTAATAGTCTTATATCTGAATTTTTTCCCTCCTTTCTTTAAAATGATTTAGTAGTAGTAGTAGTAGTAGTACTACTACTGCTACTACTGCTGCTACTACTACTACTATTATTATTATTACTATTATTGAGCTGTTCAAATTATTTCTTTTGCTGTGATTAACACTGAAATTTTGGCATCTGAAAGCTTATATTCTGCTAGAAATCCTGACTTTTACTTTCATTTAATACAATGGCTTTTTGTTTTAGACTGATTTTGCTAGGTTTAGTGGAACTAATGTGGAAACAGACTTTGTAGAGGTACCTTCACAAATGTTTGAAAACTGGGTGTGGGAAAAAGAACCACTACAGCAAATGTCAAGACATTATAAAGATGAGAGCCATGTTGGAGACACTCTCCTTGAGAAACTTGCTGCCTCTAGACTGGCTAATACAGGTATCTTTCCACCCTCTCCCCCCTTGGTATATGTATACAAATATATAATTTAAAAAATTGATGGGAAATGTTAAAGATGGATATCATAAGCCCATTACATTTGTTCTGTGTGTACCCTTATCACTGTCTTTCTGGGTTTATTTGCATGGGTACCACTATTAATAAAGGCTGTGATGACAGATACCACTATCTACAGGAATAGCAGCAGCTGTGATTTTCCAGGCTACTCACAGGACTAAAATACCTCTGCATTCCTCTCCATGTGGCTTTTTTACCTACCAGCTTTGTTCATTTAAAACTGGGGACGGGGACAAAGGTCCTAGGTTTTCTGTAGTTTTTTCTCTTGGTAGCCCAGGGCAGGCACTGTGCATTAATACAGTATCAGATTTTCTACATCTGTTGTCTACATGACACTTGACAGACATGAAAGTTGTTTGTAAATTTACTGAATGTACATAGCATATCCCAGACAGAAGTGTTGTAGGCCTGCATTGCTCAAACAGCCTCTTAACTTCTCAATCCAGCACCTTTAGTCCATGTTCTCTACCTTTCCAGCAGATATACTGCCTTCCCCAACTAAGGTCCCAATTCTCTTCCCCTTCCTCATCTTGTACCACCTTTCATGTATCTCCAAACCAAGACTGTAATCTCATGTCATTACCTAGCATCTCATTGTTATTCTGTCACTCTCACCCCTCTGTCCCTGTAATCAGGACTCACCCAATATCATAGTCTTACCCATTTATGGTACAATTTGTCATTAAGCCACTGCTGTTTATTTCATACTGCTTCCCTATCCTGAACAATAAATCCTTGTCCTTCTAGCTCATACAGGCACTGTTGCTACATAAGAATTTTGTCTGAGGAAAGGTTCATATCTTGTGGCTTCTTCAAAAAAGCCTACAGCAGCTGCAGCAGCAGTTCTTGCTGTTCTTTGAAGTGTCTTAGGGTAGATATACTTACTACCATCTGGGCAAGCTCTCCATGAAATGGTACACAGGAAGAGAAGACAGTTTGGTTTTGAACTGTGAGGAAAATAACATTCAAAAAGATGGAGCTTATAAAGAAGATTCCTTTATTAAAAATATGCCTCTCAACTTCTTGTAACTGAAACTATTCAGTTGGAAGTGACATAAGTCTATGGTTGTTCCATGGTTAAAATTGTAATAATTTAGGATGCATGTTGAGATCTTAAAATGATGGGTACTAAAGAAACTCCATCTACTTTGATGCTAGCTAATTGAATGTTCTTACCCAATTAGGCCTTTTAACCCTCCGTCAGATTGTTTTGAGCAAAGTTGACCAGGCACTGCATACAAAGCCATCTGTTGACCCAGCAGATGAATATGCTAAATACTGTGTGGAGATTCTAGGAATTCCTGCCACCCCAGGTATGTCCATATGAAGCTTTTATATAGCATGTCCAAATGGTTTGATTAAACATGCCTTTCTTTCCCAGTAAGGCTTGGCATACAAAACCCCTGAGTTGTTTATAAAAGAACCTACTTTATGAAGCTGAAATAATTACTTTGAAACTTGGGGTGAACTTCTGAAGGAATATTAAGGTAAATATAAAACTTAACCTTTTGCAGGTTATATTTTAGAGTGACATGATGTGAACACCACTTCAGATGTTCTGTCACATCTGTGTTGGATGTGTATCTAGCCTAAAATGGGAAATCAACTTTCCTTTGTAGTCCGCAGAATATGGCCAATACTCTGAGGCATATTCAGACCCTTTATGTTAGAAGTTTCAAAGTAGTTGATAAAATTCCTTATTAATTTATTCTTAAAAGTTGAAGTACTGTATACATCAAAGAAATAACTGCATTTGATTTAAATAAATTAATGTTAATCTACTCTTCAAGGAACAAACATACCAGCGACTTTTGGACATCTGGCAGGTGGTTATGATGGTCAGTACTATGGATACCTGTGGAGTGAAGTGTTTTCTGTGGACATTTTTTATAGCTGCTTTAAGCAAGAAGGAATAATGAATCCAAAGGTAGGTAATGAATACTTTTTGCTAAAGACTTTTGTTGCACTTTGTCTCTGAAACCACATTTATTGCAATCATGATCCATAGGTGTAAAATCTTGAAGTTCTACTTCTGTACCTGCCAAGTTCAGATCAACAAAAAAAAGGTGTGTAAATAATTACTTTAGAAAATAATCTTAAAATTTCCAAGAGCACTTGGATTTTAATACAATTCTTACATAGTCATATATTTAATATTATATTATGACACTTTTAAGGCATTGTGTCACATTGACTGATGCCTTCCTCTTTAATTTTAGACTGAAAAAACATAGTCCTCCATTGCAAGAGCAGATGCATATTCTTCTGCTATGAGAGCTGTATGACAATGGTGCTCTATTTACATTAATAGTACCCCAAGGGTGTGGTACTTTTATGTAGTTATTATTTAGAAAACTGAATTTATTTAGAGCTTTCTCTTTCACAGCACAGCATAACTCACAAATTTTTTCCTCTTTAGCTTTTCTCCCAAGTGGCTTTTGAAGTTCAAATCATTGACGGGTTCTAGATTTACTGGGCTTTTTCTCCCTGTGTCCCTCCAGCCTCTTCTGCCTCCAGTGGGAAGAAAGGATAGTTAGTGATGTGGTTAGTAGTCCTGCCAATTCTGGCAAGCTTTTTTAATTTCTAGAGATTATAATATTAGACTTTTGAGTTGTATCATGGGAAAGACCTTTCAGTTTTCCTGATCCTCTTATCTGTCTTCTGGATTCATCAGCCAGCACTAATTCTTCCCTTCAGTAAACGTATACAAGAGTCAAGTAAAGGAGAGAGTAGGAAGTCCTTGACTTCCCTGTTCCTCTCCTGGAATTTGCCTTCATACCTCCCTTTCCTTACCACAGCAACCACGACTTCTAGAACTGTCTCTCCCTCTAGAGGGTGGAGAAAGTAAACAAGATTTGACTTTGACCTGGACAAAGAGAGGAGTCCAAAGAGGAGATGGGGTAGGGGCTAGAAAACTGAGGCAGTCGTTAGGCCTATAAAACCCAAAAGGGGTTTTATGAAGAAAAACAGCAAACTGAAAAGTTTGTGAGGAGAGGTGGCGAAAAGTTTGGAGGTCAAGATTGATTTTGAAGTTCTAGGGATTCATGACAGGTACATGTGGGAATAAGCATACCTGCTTATTCAGTGGGTATGTTGCCACTCATAAAGAAGAGCAGGAAAGAAGAAATGGCAAGTTAAATGAGAGAATAAAATAACTTTTTAATAAAATGTTGCTCATATGGATCTTAAAAATGGCATTTGGGGAGGGGTCAGACTTGCTGGGTTTTTTTAACTGTCAGCAGCTGGGAGAAATGGATAAGGGTGCTGGTGCTGGACTTGTGGGACTTTGTGTCTCTCTGTTCTGACACATGCATACCCCTCCAGCCTCACCACAGAACTTTTTCCTGTTAGCTTTACTCTCTACTCTCAAAACTCTTTTCTGAGTGATTGTAAAGTCAAAACCCTAAGCTACAGTTTGCCAGAATTGCTGTGACCTTTACTTCTCCTGAGGGATGAAAGTGCCTTTTATTCAGATTTTTTTTTTTGTGGGGATTTTTGTTTTATTTGTCTCTGTATGGGAGGCATTCAGAATAAATTAATTATGTTAGGAGCGAGTATTTGCCAAGGTCTGGCTAAAAGGCAACTAGTGCCTCTCTCAATGTGAAGCCTGCTATCCAGGCTAAGAAGTGAGGGGAAAAAAATTATTATTTGTGTGTGTGTCACTCTGTCTCTAGCATATGTGTGTGCGCACACACTTTGCATGAATGCTGATATAATTTCAGGGTTAACTCTGGAGATTTCCCCTCCCTCTTCAGAGCAATGCTCTCTTTGCAGTTTTGTTCTTTCAGCTTTTTTTCTTTATTTGCATTCCATGGAAGTGTAATAGAGTTCCACAGAATGGGACAAACAATCTTTTATAAACAAATGCTAGATACTAGTATGAATTTTGTAGTTACTCATATTCAATTGTATCTACATTTAGACTGGTCTTCAGAATAGCAGGAAAGGAAAACTGTTATGGTATTATGGCCAGGGCTTTCAGAAATTTGGCTTACCTCTTCCTGTTAGAATAAAACCTCTCTTCCTGTTTTGAGCAACAGTTGTAGAAACCATTTTCAGAGACCGTGTCTACAAAAATTCTTCGGCAAGCCCTTAACACTAACTTAATTGGTTGTCACACTCCTCAGTTCTTGCACGTTATCTGAAATAACCTTGGGTCTCTCTAGAACTGAGCAATGTGTTGGCTCTGGAGAGACAACAGCAAAGACTCAAGTCTACTCATATAGCACTTCTAAACTCTAAGGAACTGTATCTTCATTTGCTGCTGATGTTCAGGAAACTAACACAAATAGTGAAGTATAACCAATGCTTCAGTGTATTTTTTATTTTGCATTTTAGGTTTTTCCAACTGTAATTAGGACAATGCAATTGATAATGTAATTAAGTCATGGAAGTCCATCAGTTAAAAAGACCTATGCTTGTTTTTGCAGTACAGCTATCAGGAAGCTGTGTGGTCCTGTAATCTCATAACTTTGATGTGTGAGGGAAGTATATATGTGTATATACACTGACTAAAAGGAAGAACACTGTTTCCTTCAGTATCAGAAGCATCTGGGACATCTGCATGCAAAATCATGTTTCTCATTAATAGTCATGTCTCAGAAGTCCAAAATTCTCCAGATACATTGTCTTTAAAATATGACCTCTTGTTTAAGAAAGTCCTCATTACTTACTGTTGTTTAAGAAGCTTGGTTCATTCTTTTTAAAGGAATCCATTCCTTCTGAAGTAATAACGTTTATTCCTGAAAATAAAACCTGAGTTAAGTCTCCATTACTTTAAATACTTTATAATAGAGGAGTTAGATGTGTTTGTATATATTATATTATGCGTATTATATGTGTATATGGGCCATGTCATTCTTCAATGCTATATCTATCTATCTCTGAACTACCATCTCTGTTCTCCAAACAGAAATTAAAGAGAAATCATCAGTTAAGAGAGAATGGATGTTAGGTTCCCTTTTCCTGCCAGTCAGTTGCAGGGATAATCCATCACTGAAGACTGTGTGGAGATTGGTTGTGCACGTGTTATGCTTTATAGAATGTCTTCCAGACAAGTCGTGGTTGTAGCTTCCAAAATAGTGTAAAACCACAAGAAAAACTGTTTCTTCAAGAAAAGTTCAATTTTCTGCTGTCTTGAGTTCTTCCATCAGATCTAAATTATACTTGTGCTGTATCCTGATTTGGTATTAAGAAAATCTGGAAGGAGGGAAGGTGTTTAATCATGAGTAGATTTTTAAATATGCAACAAATTCAGAAAAGAGGCAGTTCACAAGATAAGAAATACTAACATTCTGCTTTAACTTTTATCAGGCTGGGATGAAATACAGAAACCTCATTTTGAAACCTGGAGGATCTTTGGATGGAATGGTTATGCTACAAAATTTCTTGGAGCGTAAACCAAGCCAGAGAGCTTTCCTATTGAGTAAGGGATTACGTGTTCAGTAAAATTACGGTTCCTTTGTAATGGCATATAAGTATGCAATGAGCTGGAAATGTCAGTGCATTTAGTATCTTAAATATGTATCACTCTGGGGAAATTGAGTCACTTTTTGATGATTTTTTAAAATTGTATAAATTAAAATGTGATTTTTTTTTTCTTTTATAATTGCACAGAACTACAAAATTCAACACATCAGGGAAAAAAATTCTGAGATGTGCAGAAGCTGAGGAATTTGGGTGGTAACTTTTTTTGTTATGAAATAATACTGATCAATATGGGGATGCACTTAAACTATGTCTTGTGAACAAATTTTAAAACTGGAGGGGGGGAAAAAGGGTACTACCAGCAATAAAAGAAACAGACTAATTGTTATTCTGTATTCTTCTATTGTATCGATGGCTCATCAGTGTCTTTGATGGAGAGGAAGTGTATTTGATTTCGTCATGGTTTGGGTTCAGTCTAGCTTCCTGACAAATTCAAGACTGAGAACCTGCCTCAGACAGCTTTACAGCAGAGATACTTGTGTGATACTTTAGACTTCATTCTGATGCGTATGAGTTCTTGTATAATTTATAAACTTATACTGTATAACTAAAATGAAAAAAACCCTACCGTTTGAGCTACTGTTTTCTTCCCTTCATTGAAGAAAAACAGCCAAAATCTATGACCTTTGCAGTTCTTCCACCACTTTCTTTTTTGTTGATGTTCAGATCAGGTCTTTGTCTTCCAAATTATATCAACACTGGCACAGAAAAGTTATACTTGAGCAATTGTAATGGTTTCAGTTGGTTTGTGAAGTATTTTGAGATATGCATAAGGAAGGAAGGGAGGGAAGATGTCCCCTGTGGGAATGGTAAAAGTCAATCCAAGATTTTCCTTCCAGTGTGGCATGCAGAGGTGCTACAGAAAAGCTTCAATAGATTTAATGATTTCAGCTGTGAGAGCGTGAAAGGAACTGAGGAATTATTTTGCAGCTTTTCTGCAAGATCAGGAAAAATGAGCCTTAAAAGCCAGCTCTACACCACCCAAATAAAACTGCTAAACCAAGTGCACTTTTCTTGTCTTTAGATATACCTTCCTTTGGTTTTGGTATTACAACATGTATATGAAGGAACTTTCATTTTGGTTAATATATTTTAGATATTTGAACCATAGCTGTAAACACGGTTGGTATTTTCATTTGTTCATTCAGCCACAAAGTAAGAAAATGTACCTGGTCAACTTAGAAGACTTCCTCTTTTTCTAGTAAAATAAAACTGAAAGCATTCAGTTCGGGTCAAATCTATGTGTTTCAGGGGGAAAAAATGCCACGATTATGAATGTTCATTTGAAACTTTATTTCTGTGTGTTTTTCTTTTAAAATGTTAAAAGGGGGGGGGGGGGGGGGGGGGGAGAGGGGGGGGGGGGTAGGAGGTAAGGAGGAGGAGCTTAATTAGTTTCTGAACTGGAAAATTTGACAGGACTTATTTTTGAACAACACTAGATACAGATGTAAGGAAACATAAATATTTGCAGCCAGAACATGTTAACTATGTAGTCTTACCAGACCACATAATTAAGCCAATTCTAACTCTCACAGTCAGTTACAGTTTTAGACCTCAGTTCTGCTGGGTCATGAAAAGGCAATACATGGCAATCACATATATGAGAACATCTTGAACAACATTCAGAACAGCTATAAAGGAAAGTGGAGGAAACTGATGGATCCAAGATTATCCTAAAATCTATGAATTTAATCTAGATTAATTTCCCTTATTCTGACTGGATTTGGAAGTATTGTCCTTTCTTCTTAAACGTGTTTAAATTCTTGGGATCCTATCTCATCAAAGTTTTTTTCCTTTCACACTGTAATTATAGCTACGATGAACTAAAATGTTGTAAAGCATATACTAAGTGATACTTTCCAAAAATGAATCTGCAAATCTAAGCAATGGAACATTTGTTAAGAAGCAAGATGCAGTTTTTGTTTTACAGCTGGTAGGCAGATTTCCACATGAGGGAGACCTTCCTCTGCATAAACCAGCGGTCTCAGATGAGGGCAGATAATTGCAAATGTAGTAATTATAAGCAAAAATATGTAATGATAAAAAGTTATGTGATTATTTAAAAGTTAGATTTAGGGCAGTACTGATGCTAGTGATGATAACTTAATTAACTTGTTTATTTTCCAGTTCTTTAGAGTATACAGTATATAGTAACTAAGATACTGAAGTACAGGAGAATGTCTGCTATTACATATATGTGAAAATGCCTACATGATTGTACAATGATGTTAGCATCAGCTAACATAATAACATCATCCGTGTGTGTAGGGAGGAGAAAAACATAAAACACATTGTGACCACAACTGGAAGTATTATGTTCTATACCTGTCCCAATGAATAGGATTTTTTTGTAATTTGTTTTTGTAGAAGCCAGTTCCCTCAGTCTGCATCAGGCAGTAATTAAGACAGATCATCTTATGGCTAAAACTGCACTCAGCACAGAAGACTAATGGGTATGTTCTGAAGTGCTTCTGAAACTTGTTATGTGGTAACATATCAAACTTGTCTGCTAATCTTCATATTGGCTTCATGGACCCTTCTGAATCAAATTGGGATTGGGCTAGATGCCCTTTAAAGGTCCCTTCCAACCCAAACTATTCTATGATTCTATGTTCATGTTCACATTTCTTATTGTAAAGATCTGATCTTGGAATGGAAAAGATAACCTGGAGAAAGACATCTTTTCTGGTTTTGCAGCCCTCCGTGATAGGCATGAAACTTTGTCTGTATAGGAAACAACTTACTCTGACACTATTCCAAGGCTGTGACATGAAGTCCCCCAAAAAAACAGGGAACACTCCTTTGGAAACATGAGTTAATTGCCTTGCCACTGCACAGAAACAATCACACACATTCGAACATGCCAGGAGGTAGGTATCTGGCAAAAACCGAGCCTATTCTAACATTGCTAGACTGATGCTTTCACTGAGTAAAATTTCAAAACAGTGAAAGCCTGTGCTTATTCCAATCCAAATTAAGCATTCACTGTAATAAATAAAAAAGTAACTTGTAATCTTAGTCTGCAACAAACAGCTGCCTTTTCAAGTTAGTAATGCATCTTTTTAGAATTTCATTGTATTTAGGTTTAATTTTTTTCCTCTGTCAGAAATTCAAATTGGACTTTGGCTGGCTTCACAACAAAAGCTTTCAAATGAAAGGAAAGGATAAAACAGGAGACTCAGGAGAGAGTGGTGGTAACCACTCAGTAAGTGGATAATAGGCAGTGGCTTTCTCATTCTGCTGCTTCACTGCAAAAGATGGAACGGGTTTCACTGTGCAGCTGGGTCACAAGATGGCTAGGTGATGGCCTCAGCAGCCTCTGCTGCTAGTTGTCTGACACAGGCCCAGCATATAGGCTGTCTCTGGATTGCTTGCAAGTCATGTGGTCAAACCTAAATGGTCAAAGCAGTCTGAAGAAAATGTTTAAACTTTGCTCTCTGAGCTGGGGTGGCTATCAGTTGTTATGCTGACTTAATAAAGAGAGCATTAAGACGTAGGGAGTTCATGCTTGTAGAGACAGGCAGAGTACTGACTGTCATGAGCTACTACTACTACTACTGCTACAGCTGGTTTTCCTAAACAAATAGTTCTCTGTTATATGTTATTATTGATACAACAGCATTGCAGAAGAAAAAAGTCCTCATTTTAATCAGTAATCAGGGTCAGTGAACTGCTGACCTTGTTTTACAAACTTTGTTAACCCTGTTTCAACAGATAATCAGGGAGCAGCTCATTGTAATGGCTCTAGTCATTTGGTATGGGAGAAGTAAAATTACTGCAACAAGAAGTGAATCACAAGGTCAAGATCTCAGCTTCCTCTCTGAAAAATGAAACAATTTCCAAATACCTTCAGAGGTAGTGGGGGGTAGTTGAGTTAAATGGAGACTCCTGGAGGGGTTTTCCAGAAGTGTAGTTCTGGTTGCATAGCAAGTCCTTACTGGCAGGGGTTAGAGAGGCTAGACATCAGGAGGTTATGTGGTAGCGCAAGTCAAAGGAAAAGGAAGGAATGCAGTAGGTGGAAGGATGAAGTAGGAGAAGGGTGTTTTGAGAATAGTTGTGAAAGGGTTGGAGTGGTTGTCAGAGGCAGATAGCAGGAAAAAGACAGCTTAATGCATACTGATTTATGAAAGACTACTGAATGCTTTTCATTGTTTTATGAATTAGAAACAAGACATGCTTGTCTATGAATAGATTTCTTATCTTTTTATTTGCATGCCAAAGAACATGAGATTATGCACCAGCTTGTTGCTTCAGTACTTGTGCTTCTTCCTGACATCTGGAGATTAATTTTTGTTTCACCACTATTTTCTTGATGAATATATTTTAAATAATAATTTCCCATGGTGGAAGGAAAAAAGTGTGATGTTATTGGGGGAAGTTCAATTTGTGGGCCCTGTGCTGGAAATCCTGTACAGCTAATGATCATTAGCCATTGTAAAAAATGTAGGTGATACAAAAGACATGGTACCAAACAACAATCAATCTATTTTAGACCCAATTAGGATAGATAAAGACAAACTAATTAAATGAATTGGAGGTTAGTGGTTGCCTAGAAACCAATAATCATGACCTAATTTTGTTCAGTATTGATTAACAGAGGATAGACTCAACCAATACTTGCTTGCACTATACTCCTGATGAATTAAAAATGCTAAAGATATCAGTGCTAAGAGAACCAATGAGTAAAATTATTGGAAGAAAAATTGTGAATGAGAAGTGGTATGTCTTTAAAATTCAATTGGCCAAAATCCCACAATGTCACAACTTAAAAATTTTTGAGAATGATTCTGACTAAGACACAATCTGTTCACCAGTAAAAAGAGCAATTTAAAATAAACAAAACAGGAGTGGTGGGTCAGGAGTAGGAAATAGTTACAAAATGAGGAATTGTAAAGTGTTAAAAATTATAAAGAAGGCTAAGACTGTCAAGAAAGAAAAAAAGGGATACAATGATTATAGCCAATAAGATGTATAACTTAATGTATTAAGAACTAATAAATCCCATTTGTGTTGCAGACCCTTTAGTAGATGGAAACGCTAATACTGCAAATGACAAAAAAAAGACAATTTATAAATTACTGTTTCTCTTCTGCATTTAGAAAGAAGCAACGTGATATAATCATGTCATGTGAGAACAATGGGGTACTTTCCAGTCCATTATTAAGTGATGAGGTTATTAAGCAATATGCACTAAAAATAAACATTTTTACATGAATAGGATTGAATAACTTGCACTCTACAAATCTACAAGAATTGGCAGTGGGGAGGGTTTTCCCAGAGCTGTTAATCTTGGGATACCGGGCATATGCCATTGTACTAGAACACTGCTAATGAGTTCCAGTGTTCAAAAAGAGCAAATGCGTGACTGTTGGTCACATAGGTTGAAATCCATGTTCAGCAAAACAGTGGGAAAGAATAAATATGGTTCTGTTTCTGAAGAATTAAACAATCAGTGTAATTCATACAGTGCAAGTGATTTTTATGAAAAACAAGTTCTGTCAGACAAGCCTGATACCATCATTCAAGGCCATTACAAGCCTGATGAAGGTGACTGTGGAAAGATTTATGTAAGGGGTGTTTGACTTAGTGCTGTATATTTTCATTTGAAATAACACTATATGGTATCAAGAGAGAATATGCAAAATGAATTACGAACAGGTAACTGTTCTCAGAGTCTGCTTGTTGGTGTAGAATTACCACTGAACAGGGTAGAGTGATCCAGGTGCTTCAGGGACCAGTAAAAGCCAGTAATATAAAATCACTGGTGATTGAGTTTGTAAGCAAGTGACCAAAAAAAGCAGTCACACAGAATTCTTTGGGTTGTTTGAAAGCTTTGGGCATTCAGCCTAAAACTTTCTGTACCATAGGCAAATTAACATAGAACATGCCTGTAGTAACTAAAAATGTAGGTTTGTGGGCAGCTTGGTGGACTGTATTCTAGAAAGTGCTGACTTCTGAAGTTATCTAGAGGCTGGTTGTACTAGTCAGTTCAATCTAAACTGTTACGAGACTATAGCAAAAAATGGTTTAGGAATCTCCTGATGGATGAGTGCAATATTGCTAAGAGCAGGTTAGTGATGCTATTCTGTATACCGTAGCAGTAAAATGGCCAAAGCAATTGCATGCAATTTTGGTGTCCTGGTTTTTAACTGGGGCTAGTAGGACTCGTTATTGCAAATGAACACAGGCGGTTCTCTATGTAGAATAGAGTTAAGCTGTGGAACTCCTTGCTGAGGATATTGTAGAGGCAAAAGGTTTACATGGGTTAAAAACAGGACTCAACAAATTCAAGTGTTAGAAGAGAAGCCAGTGGAGGGTATTTAGATACGTAAAACCCTTTTCATCCTCAAGAAGTCCCTGTAAAGCAGAGAGTGGAGATCAGAAGAATACTGAAGGAAAATGGTGGACTTACTCATATTTCTTTTTGGCATTTGCTTTTAGCCACTGCTAGGGATAGGATACTGTATCAGATGAACCTGTTGTTTGATCCAGTATAGAAACTGGAGAAAGCGCAGGAGAGACCTGCCACAGAGCTTACCTGAGAGCTGGAGAACTTCAGAAGAGGACTTTTAAAAGCTTTATCTTTTCAGCTTAGCAAAAAAAAGAAAAAGATTCTGTGGTGACTTAATTATAGTCTCTAGGTATTGCCATTACATATTAAAGGCTCTACTTTAGTAGGAGAATGTCAGCTGGAATCTGAGGCCAGTCATTTCCAAGAGAAAATAACAGCATTTTTAACAGTGAAGGAGAATAGCTATTGGGCCAAACTGCTTAGAAAATTGGTAGAGTTGTCAGTTCTTAATGTATTCAAATCAAGACATGTGAAAGCTCTTCTAGGAGACATGCTTTCACCAAACACAATATATTAGACTTCATTCAGAGTAACTGAATGAAATGGAATGGCTGGTGATATACAAATTTGATTGATTTCATGGGCCTTTTTCCCTTTAAAACTCTACAATTCCATAAATCTTATCTTAGCAAAAAAGTTTGTTGCACATTTATGCGGGGCAGAGCTGTAAAACTACCCTATGTAGTTCACTGCTGAGGACTTCCTGCCTTCTAAACCACTAACAGAAAGCAAAAGCAAATTGAGAAATTTTGAATTAAGTAAACATTTTAACCTGAAATAGTTTTCTTTAACAGCATAATTGTGAGATCTACAAGCTTTTGTAAGAAAACTGAACAGACAAATATTTGTCCACCCGACAGAGGATAAACTTATCCTTTGATTTCTGTTTGAAGAAGACAGTATTTTTCTCTGTAGAAAGTAGAAACTGAGTAGTATTCCCAATTTATTGTTATAAATAGGATTTTTAACTAGCCAAAGTTAGTTGTTTTTTCTTCACTGAGTTGTCCCCTCTGGATTCCCAGATTTCAGTTAGGCTTTAACAGGTGACCCCTTTTTGCAGAGCTACAACTTTCTGATTGGACTCACTATCAGGCCAAAAACTTATCCTCTCGAGACCCTTCCCTCTCCCTCACCTCTCCATTGAAGTGCTGATGTCTTCAGGAATTTAGGTAAGCCGTTAGCTGAGGTGTATGCTTCAAACTTGGGAGAAGCACTTGGCAAAGAATTGAGCAATTTGTATTTCTCCTTACTCTCTTACTAAACTCTTTATTTGCTAAGCACCAGTTGTGGCTTTACATCCAAGGTGATTTACAACCATAATCTGGAAAAAGATCAGAAATCTAGTCAGATTTATACAACCATAAAATGTATAAAATGTTATGAATATTGTCAGTTATAGAAGGCTTCTACAAGGACTAATTGATCCTATACTCTAAACATGAAAGAGTTTTGGCCTAAAACATTGCTGAGAATTGTCTCAAAGCCCACGTATATGGCACACTGTGCTTTGAGAGGATGCACTGAGAGGAACACATTTTAGTCACCCTGATAATTTTTTGAAAGTGTATTTTTAAATTTCAAGCCTAGTCAAGAAGTAAGAGCATTTTATCCTATTGAAAATTCAGAACTAATAGATTATAGGGTTTAAATCGGCTATCTGTAAAATATTAATTAATATAGTGCAATTAAACTTAATATCATTAATAGCTTTTGCCCTTTAGAATGAAATTTTATTTTTATACAAATAAGCTCACATTCTCTACAGGAAAGGAAAATCATCAGAAGTTGAAAGGTGTTGTAGATCTGTTGTACATATACATATTCACATAATGAATGTTCTTATGCCCAAGCATGCTTATGCCTTATCTATCGCTACAGATAATTGCTACGTGCTTGTTCTCTTGCCTGTCAAGCATGGTAAACCCTGGGTAAGCCCAGCCATAGGCCTTTCCACCATTTGTAATGGAATTTAGTGAGCAAGACAAAGATTCAGCTAGCGTGAATCTGCATATAGACAAAAACCACACCTGAACATCTGATTTACTGGCAAATCCAACATCTTTTTTTCCTTCAGGTATTTTTCTGTATTCACATTTACTCTGCTGGAGATGTTCAGCAGTACCCCTTAACCTGAAGGAGGAACTTCTGATCTAGGATGGCTCTCAAGAACTAAATCACAATTTTTTGGTGACATAGTACTTGGTAAAAGCATGGATTAAGTCTCAGGTGGCTGGCTTTCATCTCTCTCATTCTCTAGGGGTGACATTGGGTTTGCTTGAGTTCTGATGGAAATTTTCTTAAATCACAAATTGCTTTCATTTTAGCACTCCTGTCATACAATCTGCTAACCAGTGCGGTAAGTTCTCAGTAGAGCTGTACCTAGGAACTTGTCTGCCATGAAGACAAAAAGGCAAGAGGTCTTCCTAAATAATCTGTTGAGCCTGAATAGAAAGATAACATGATGTCTGGGTTGGAATGCAGTGAATCAGGTTTTCTAGAACACTTGGGGGGCTGGGGGGCGGGGCAGTGATGCTCTTGCTCAGGTAAAACATAAATTCGGTATAAAAGGGTAAGCTTGCTGTGGTGAAGGAATGACATCTTACTAAAGTGATCGTTCACCAAGGTGTGTGAAAACAAAATTCAGAACCCCTTATGAGAGAGGATCTGTGAAGATAAAAAAGAAAACAAAACCAAGCAACCAAAACCCACCTTCAAACAGTCTTTATGGGAAACCAATGGTGATCACTGAGAAAACATAGAGAACTAAGTAATGAATTCCAAGACATGATCTAGGATCTTAGGGAAACAGGCCTTCATTACGGGGAAAGAATTATCTGCACACCAGAGACTAATTCAGTCAGCGTAGTCACATAACTGTGTCTCATGGACTTTCTCCTGGACAGAAGCAGATATACTATAACCCATGAATAAGTTTCAAGGATAAAAAGTAGTTCTTAAGTGGAAAATCCTACCTGTGTTCTGCAAAAGTGTATCTAAAGCCTGGGACAGCGTCCTGGGCATTGTAAATTCTCAGATGGTAACAACTGCCCAGGCTGGAATGGCAAGAGTTACATTTGCTGTATCACATATTACCTTCTCAAGCACCTTGAAATTAGAAGATAACTAACAAGGATCCAAGGGACAGATTGGTTCTGCAGCAGAAGGGGTGCCATTTCTTGTTGGTGTCCACAGGTGATAGAGTCCCCTGATCTTGAAAAGGTGACAGTAGTTTTGTGTTCTAAATTTTTTTTTTTTTGCTTTGGACAGTCCATACCCAAAGCAGAGGCTGAGACTGACTATCTCAAAACAAAAAGAGGAAAAGAGAAAATTCAAGGCTCTTTAAGTGCTTTCTGGCCTGGAGACGCCTTGGAGAGTAGAAGTCCTACTCACCTGATACACGTATTTGATTAACATGGGCTCAGTTCTGTAAATTAGTGCATTGTTTGTGAAGTTGGCCACTGTAGAATGATTTACCAAATATGTCTGTTAGAGTAGCATTTGTTTAGTTATCAACAAAGATCCTAAAATATTAAAAATGGGTATTGAAACATTTTTATTATTATTGCTGGCCAACATCTGTAGCAAAAATGATGTCTCTCTAGATTACTTCCTGATGAAAGCAAAGATGCTTCAGTTGCTGATACAATTTTCCTGTTATTTAATTATGTACATCATTAAAATGGAAAGTTGCATCAAAGGTGTGGAGATATTGCTGACTTCATTAAAAAGGAGGCAGTTTGCAGGTTGTGCAGAAGTATTACAATAAGAAGGTAGAATTTAACACAAAAATAAAGGGTAATAAATTTAGGCAGCAGCAGAATTGGAATTTTCAGAAGCAAAGTTTTAGATGTAGAGAAAAAAATATCTCAATCATCTTTAGCACTGAGTGTCTCACTTCAGGATTTTATCCCAGAGCTTAGCATCTAACTGCTATGATGATACCTAATTTTGAGTCATTACATGCTTTGTATTGGCCTTTTTCTCTCCTGATTTAGGCTAGTTATCCTCAAAGGAGAAATTCTGGCTGAGGAAGGTTGTTCAGTTTGTTATGCAGAACAAATAATGGCTTTATTTGTAATATATTGCTGTATGTCATACCAAAAAAAAAATCAACAAGACATCTAAGAAAATAACAGACTTAATTTGTTTTTATAGACTTAATGAAAAATAATTGCCTTAGTTTAAAAGAAAGTAGAAGAAAGTATAATTTTGTTCTTGATGTTTAATTAGATTTGGCTGTTGCACAGTTTTATCAATAATTGGATAATATAATGAGTTCAGGCTAGTGAATTCTGAAATGGTTCTGCCAGTGCTTGAAAACTTCCTGTATGTGACTTGCAAATTGATATCTGAGTGTAAGCAACAGCACACCTTTGCATAATACATGATTCTTCTGATATGTCTTTAATACAGCTAAAAGAACCTTCAGAATGGAGAGCAGTTTAAAGTAAAATTTCTGTACTAACTTTTAGTCAGATTATCGTTAGAGAACCTGAACCTTCTTAAATTGCAAATGCAGGTTGAGCACGAAGGTTATGCATGTGCCTTGTGTCTCTTCATAAATACTGGCTATGCCTTGTCTTCTGGTAGCAGCTATGCCTCTGTGAAGCCTCTTTACCCGTGTTGCAGCTACTTCCACCTTGAAATGTTTTATGTTTGTAAGTACTTTGTTCATTCTGCTGGCAGAAAAGGAGGGAGTGAACCTAAATAACCATTTGACTTCTCCACAAGCACAAAGTATAACTACTAGAAGTAAAAGACAGAGCCCAAGGTTAGTTAGTTAAGTGAAGGTGATTTTCAGAGAATGAGGAACTATTGAGCTCAATGGGAGCCATTGTTAAGGGAGCTTAAAAATCATACTATGGTAACTTGCCTAACCTCTAGAAATTTTTATCCTCCTCTTACTGACCATTTTTTGTCTAAAGCATTTTACAGAATGGATAACAAGGATAAGAATATCCTTCTCTACATGTGAAAAAGTGAAACCTAGAGAAGGTGAGTATTTTGGCAGCTGTCAAACAATGAGTCTCTCAGATTTGAAAATGTAAGCCAGGATGCCTGTCTCCTTATTCCGTACTTACTGGGAATGATGGCATCTCCATTTTCTTTAGAGAACCTGTATTCAAGTGCTATAAATGATTTAGTTGGTGGGGAAAAAAAAAAAGAGGAATAATGTTCAGCCAGAAAAGTAGAAGGTACTTGGTATGACTGAAAGAGATGTAAATATGAATAGGGAGAGATCAGTAACACGGTGATAAAATTTCCCTTCACTGGAAGAACTGTATAGCTATAACTTTTCACCAGAAAACACAAATATAAATGCATCATTTATTATATACACAAAAATATAAAATTAGGGTCAGTATTTAGTATCTATTATAAAAAGAGGCATATAAAGTGTTCAAAAAGCGTGTAGATATGGCACTTCAGGACACAGTTTAGTAGGCATGGTGGTGGTGGGTTGACGGTTAGACTTGATGATCTTGGAGGTCTTTTCCAACCTTACTGATTCTAAGTACTGGAGTAATTTTCATATGGGGGAAGTGGCAATATTTCAGATTCTTTTATGCTGACTAGTACAGTTTCAGTGACCAAAATGCCCAAGGGGAAGTGCTATGAAAAGAATTCTTTTCTCTGCATGCTCTCTGCCTGATTCAACGTGCACACCAACATGTGTTCAAGTCCACCCTGACTTTGAAAGGACTTGAGCAAGTGCTCTGCTGATTAAAGAGCCTTAAATTCTAAGCTTTGTAATTCATTGCTTTTGGCATTGAATTTTCTTGTAACAAAGAAACTGATGAGCTTGGGTGAAGAGAGTTGGGGGCCCTTACGCTGGGCATTACAGACGCTAACGCTATTAGTTTCACAGATCTTAGGTGCTGGTGCTGTTGTGGTTGCCAGTGAGGGACTAGATTGGAAAACAAAATGTCCCTGACATGGGGAGAAATAATACCTGTTTCAAATACATTTCACAAGGGCACAATGATTAAGTTACACTCGGAAGCACAGGGCACAAAGTACATTTGATTTTAGTTATATATGCACAGTCCATGAGATACTATCCAGATAATCTTTTCTACAACACTGATTTATGCGCAACAACTTACTGTAGCCCACAATCTACGGTTTGTGTCTTAGAAGATCTAGAAAAATTGTTCAGTCAGTCCCCTTGCAGATTGTTCTTTCGGCATTAGCACCAAGGAGCTCCTTCCCACCTCCTTATCTGCAGCTAGGAAATCTGTCACTGGGGGCACACGAGGGACAAGCTGCGCTTCCACAGTCCTGCGGGTTTATCTCGCGTAGCCTGCACTGCTTAGCAGCTGTTATTATAGTCTGCCCAACTCCAGCCCTGTGGTTGTGGCCTGGAGGGAAGTCTTTCGTGGGATACAATGGCTCATTTGCAGTTGAGCCTACTTTAAGCTGTGGGAGCCTCAAGCATTTCAAGGGATTTCAGAGATTTTTAGGTATATAACTGCAGCAAGTTCTTACTGAACTGCATATTCTTAGAGGTATATAACCGGGGTAATTGTAGGTGTATCTTCATGAGACTAGGAAAAGGGACATTTCAACACAAAACTTTTCTCTGCCAAATTTCAAATCTTACTCCAAAGCATGGATACTAGATGTTTTTAATTATTGAAATAACATGTATAATACCTTGCTTTGATTTCAAAAGCAGGCAAAATAATTCAGCTGAAGTTTTCCTCACCAAAAGCAGCCTGGGGAGTATATTCAGCACGGAGTTTCAGCTCAAACAGTTACAGTTTAGCAAATTTTAAAGCAATTGAAAACAGGTTATTATAATAGGAAGTGTTGGGCAACCTAAATTGCAGGCAGGTCTACAAGCCCAAACTATAATTTACCACATGTAGAAAGTAACTTGTAAGTGTAAGATGATGATTTATAAAAGTAGGTGGAGAGTTTCTTGGTATGGCTTGTCGGAGTTGGTACGGGTTAAAATGTTTTAATATTTTTAATGTTGACACATATTTTTAATTTGAGCTCCGGATTTCAATAACATAACTTCTTCCCCCAACAATTATTTAATCGGATGTTTTTGTATCGTTTAGATTTTGGTCAGTGGTAGGACTCGTTGAAAAACTTACTGAGATTTTTCATTGAAGTATTAGTGGAGAAAATGATGATTTTTAAATTGAGATCCTTACAGAAATATTCCTTTCCACAAAAAGCAGAGTTTTTACAGAATGGTCAGGTTTAGAGTTAAGTTTCGCTCTGACGTGCATAAGATGTGTTTTCAGGTGGCTGTTGCATGGAAATGAATTTTCAGCAGGGATTCACTGATACAGGCCTGCTAAAAGTCAGCAGAGCTATGTTAAATGAGCTGCCTGGTCAGCTTGCGTTAACAGAATAAATTAACTGTGAGGATCGTCAAATATTTAAATGTCTGCTAAGGTAACTTGCTGGTTAACATAAAAAAAAAAAAAAAGAAAATACTGTGTTTTGCATAAGGGCTAGCCTCTTATTGTTTAACTGATCTGTGTTAGTACTACCTGTAGGTTCTCAATTAGACCTGAAATCTCGCCCTGTGGGAAGACCTGTAAAGCAACAGCCTGAAAGACATACTCTCTGTCTCAGCTAAGGAAACTACCAAGGCAGTTATTTCAAACAATGGTACGCTCAAAGAGCGAATGAAGAAGTTAGAACGATCCTCCCAGAAGCGAACCCACAAGGCAGGCAGAAGTTGCTGGTGAGAGCAACTATTGACAAGGCTGCTGCTGCAAGTCAGGTGGGCTGGATATCCATGTGGCTTCTCCTCTGTGTCTAACACCTGGGAGATGTGGATGTCAGGCTGACAGATGCAAATGTAGATGTCACATACTAGAAAGGAGCCACGGGCAGGAAAGCAACTTGCCAAATGACAAATGTGTACTTCATTGGAAGATGTGTTGAAACCAAAGGCAGGGTGACAGCTGAGTGAGGGGTAATTATAGGAGTAAACAGGAAGGTGGCTGTAATCTTCAACTTCAGAGTTAATCCTTCCTTGATAGTGAAACCTGATATCATGATGTTTTAACTTTTCAAAGTGGAAACATGAAAAGATATCACCAGAAGTACGGACTAGCGTAAACGAGATATTGGTAAGAAAAGTTTTATAAACTAAAGAGAATAAGAGTAAGAGATTGAGATTAAAAATATTTATTGCTGTGGGAGGATAGAGGAAGGGAATACAACTTTATTGAAACACTTGTTTTGTTTCCAGATGTGTAATAAGATCTTTAATCTTATTTATCCTGTTGTAATGTAATATATCAGACAACCTTCTCCATTTGTTCTGGGGCACTGAATCATAACAGCTCTGGGTTCTCCAGTGTGATTAAAGAAAAGTAGAAATAGTTCTGTTCCTGCTGCCAAAAATCTTGCTGAGATTTTATTGATGGAATTTGTGGTGCTGAACAAGAATGCCATGCCGTGTGGTCTGAAGAAGGAAGGCAAGTACCCTCACTGAGTTATTTCATAGAATGGTTTACCAGGTCAGTCACAGCAAATTAAAAATAAATGAATTTTGAAATCTGTGGTCTCTTCTTGTTTGGACTCCCTTAGTAAGTTTGTACCGCTTTTGCGTATTTGCCTGATAGACACATATTTTGAATTTCTTTTTCAGTTCTTCCCATTTCAGAGATTAGATAGTTACACTGCTAATTATACCAAAATAAGGTCTTCATGTGCTTCACCCAGTACATGCAATCTTCTTGAATTTTCAAGTATGCTTGTATTATAGATCAAGCTCCATGATTTAGTTGTCTGGTTTTACATTGTAAGGAGGTGTATAGTTTAATGGTATCTTTTTAAAAATCAGATTTAGGTTAGCCTGTCATTTGGGACTGTGTTTTAGTACCACCAATGTAATTGCTGTGTTAGATTATTTACACCTGTTTCAGACAGACAGCCTAAGATTATGAATAGTTAAATTTCTCTATTGCCATTGCATTAGTTATTTCCAAAGTATCACTGAAACTATGATTCTCCCATGCTTCAAAAGTATGGAGATGTTAATAAGCAGCAATTATGAAAGATTGCTATTAGCTGCTCACAATGTAAGTATTTCTTCATGATGCTGACATGTGAGTGCCTGTAAGACATGAGTGCTCCTCCATTCTGCTTTCCAGCATGCACACCAAGATTTGCGAGGTATAGCTGAAGAACTAGCTCACTTTTTCAGTGTAAGGCATGATAATAGCCTTTCAGTCTGTCATGCTGTGTGCATGTATTTGTGCGATGAATTGAGAAATTACTCTTGCAGAGTTTTTCCTGTTGGTTTGGCTGAACTGAACAACGCTGTTTCAGGAGTGGGGTGGGATAGCAGGTACCAGAGGCATGATCCTGCTCCCATTTTAGTCAATAAGAATTTTACCAAGAAATAGAGGCTGGATAAGGGCCTTTTGTGAGAAAAAGTTCAGTCCTGATAAGCAGCTTCTTCTCCTACAGTTAAGAAAGCAGCTCATGAAGATGCTGTGTATCAGCAGAGATTTATAAATGCAGGCTTTAATAATACGCGAGCCAGACATGCAAATCTGTAAATGTTTGCAAATCTGCAGGAGAGCATTTTAAGTTGTGAGCTCAGACTTCTTATGCCTCAGACATCTCTGTCGCGAGCCTAATTTCACACAAAGGCTGATTTGTCCTGGACAGAGTGCAATGCAAATGCTACTGGACTTTCCAGTGTCCTAAACAACATGTTTAATGGCAATTTGGGCCATCCTGCAGCGCTGTGCCATGGAGACGGTCCTGACACAGGCAAAGGTCCCATAGGGAAAAGAAGAAAGGAGGTGGTCATGTAATTGAAGACTGTACCATAAAGCACAGTCACCAGTGGGTGTAATTATGGTTTAACGTAATTATGCACCTCCTAACCTTATGTACCTTAATTATAGCACCTCCTAACTCTTTGAATGCTTGCCTTGGGACTCAGTCTGGTATAGCTCTGCTGGCCTACGAAACACACCATGGTTGTATCAGCTGTGACCCTCTTATTGCTAAAGACAGTTACTTGGGTAATGCAAGCATTGGTGTGGTTTCTGTATGTATTTAAGCTAGTTAGTGAAGAAATTTGGCAGTAGATTTTGAAGGAAGTAAAGCTGTTACTGAGAACTTTGGCTGTCTTGTTTTTCTGGGGAATGAGAGCTGTTCAGGAGGGCGCAGGGTAGCAGCTAGGGAGAGCCCAGGAATCTTGGAAGCTTCTTGGAGTGTCTGGAGCAGATAGCGTCATTTTGGAAATTGTCCAAACTGAGTGGTTGGAGCAAAACACAGTGCCTAGCAGCCACAGTACCTCCTGCCGGCCTCACATAGCCTGACAGTTCCCTCCAGCACTCTCCACCTGGATGATCTTCACCACTCTTGCCCCTACCCTTATCCTTCTTTGTGGGGAAAAACCCTTGGTCTTCTCCAAAATGACCATGATAAAATGTATGTGTCTCATGTGTGCAAATGTCTCAAGGGCTCTCTATTGGAAGGAAGCTGTCCAGCCAGTTGGGTCTATGTCGTCATGGTGAAAGCAGAGCAGTGTCCCACCCACAGCAATGTTTTGCCCTTAATGGAAGAACTTGGCCTAATCCTCACACTCATTTGAAAACACTTCACAGTGGTAGGCAGGGAGACAGACTATGACAAATGCATCTGGATGATATAATCTTTTGTCTCAACAGTATTTTGATGAAGAATAACAGCAACTTTGGGTTTCGGTGTCTTTAAGAAAAATTCCTGCACTAAATAAGTAAGAGAAAATTACTTGTCATCTTAAAAGGTCCTGAAAATCCAGATGCATGAGAAACAGCTGTACAAATACATAGCTTAAAGCCAAAAAAACCCCCAGTATTTTCCTAACAGACTGGAAGATCACCTTGTGCTGTTGAGTCTTGCTACCTTTTGATGGGGGTGGGAGGCACAGAGAAGCTTTATTTGCTTTGCCATGCAGTGACTGGGCTGTGTGACAACACGTAAGTAACCAGACACTCCAAAGGGAAGAGGTTGGGGGGGATGGATGCACTAGCAAGTAGGACTTGCACAAAAGATATCCCCAGGGATGCAGCTTCATTTCAGATGTCTCTACCTGGAGCTTGGCTCTATTGCCCAGCCCTGCCCACAAGCAGCCCACAGTCTCATGAGGCCCTGAAAGAATAGTATGAGGTGAACAGAGGTAATTAGTGCCAATTTTTTTAATTACAATACGTGTTTACAGATTGTCAAAATCCACTAGTAGACCAAGAAATGTGCTACAAAATTTTGCCTACTATCTTGCCCTAACTTTCTCCAGAGCATTCATCAGTTTCTTCTGAAAGCGTGTCTCGTTCTGCTAAATAACCATCGCCAAAACCTTTCAGGCGGTATCCAGCCAAATGTTAACGTTTTTAGAAGCAGGAATAATTATGCAAGCAGTCACTTCACTGGTCACTGAAGGTGAGTTCTGTATTCAACCTGAATACAAGCAGGCTATTGTGTTTTGAGGGAAGAAGTGTGAAATTACATACCAGAAACCAAAGTTCCCTTCTGGCTCCCCTGTAGGTAAAGGAGATGTTGCTGGGAAAGCTGGGAGGCCTTTGATGGCTTTGGCAACATCGCAGGACCTGATGCCAGTCACAGCGTGCTAATCGATGGGCTTGCTGCCTGGATGAAAGATGGGTGGTGGTGTGCATTAGAGGCCGGGTAGCGCTGCTCCGACGAGCGTCTCGCTGTCCGGTGCATTTCATTCAGACAGTTGCGGTGCAATAAGAAAACCACTGGTACTTTGATTTCCCAGTATGGCTGCTGTCTGCATGTCTGTTGAGGTTTCTTCCTCTCAATTATCTCGAGATTTGTTGCTATAATGACCTCGTTCCCCTCCCCCTCTTCTGCAAACTTTATTGAGCCATCATGGGGAGCTTCTCTTAGCGTTAGTGCCCTTTCTCTTGACTCTGAATTAATTAAGGGTGAAACTGGAACAGTGACTCATAGCAAAAGAGGAGAGTTTCTTATTAGTAATAAGCAAAGGCGGCCACAGGAACCCACTGTTTCCCGGCTCCAACAATGCCTTCCTTTCGTGTGTCATCCCCACGTTGTTCACATTAACCGATGCCTCTTCAGGCAGGGATTGCTGTATTGATGGGTCTGAATTGGACGGCTTCACCTTTGGGGGAGCCAATCTCCAAAAAGCTGAGAGTGCTAATTATATTGGTAATTACTTTAAATCTCTTATCCTACTTTTGCCAGTGTCCGTTTCCATGGCAACAGGAGCAGGTACAGCAGCATTCAGCCGAGCGGGCTCAGAGCTCTTGGCTACGTCAGCAGTGGCTGAGGTTGGAAAGATATTATGCAAACTGCACGTACAGATTTTCCAAGACTCCGGAGAGTTCTTTGCTGCAGATCTAACTTAAAATATCAAAAAGCTATCCAAAAAAAGAGTTTCCCGCTTTGTGAGCTGTAAAGGCTTTTTTTAAAGCTTTGATTCACCCTTAGGTGAGCTGGCAGGTCTTCTAAAGGCTGGGCTGCAGCCAGAGTCCTCAGGGGACATTCTGTCTGACTCAGCAACTATTTATTTTCTGCAGCCTCCTGGGCTGAGAACAACAGCTTTGCCACTTCCTGGCTCTTGGGCCTTGTCTGCTAGGCAAATTTCAAAAAAGAAATTCCCACCAGCGCTTCGAGCGTGTCTGAAATTGTAAACAGACTGTATTTGGAGCGGTCACTGACTTACAGTCAGCATTAAACTTACTTAGGCTGCCATCAGCTGCAGCAACTGCCTAGATATTTAGGCTTGTACAACGTAATGGTGGTATTTCCCCACATGTTGTAACTGTGAATCATTTACATTTTGAAGCATACATGAAGCATATATGAAGCAGCCATGATTCCAGACTGTTGCGGCTGGTTGTTCACACACTCTCCAAAGCCAAGCTTGACATTTTCGTGCTCTGGAGTGAAAGTTCCGACAGGATCTGAGTGGAGTCGTGAGCGAGAGAAAATCGTAAGGTATCCTACTTTCTGCCTGGGTGAGCTTCAGAGCTCAAAACAAGCTCCAACAAGAGCACTTCAACAGGGCGAGCAAAATTTTTGGCTTTAGAGACATGTACCTCCATAGGGTGTTTTTAAAAAAATGACATCATACGCAATAAGGATCATAAGGCTTCTGTAGTATTGATTCCTTTCCTGTGCTTCTGGAAACATTAACATCTTGAAAAACTTTTTGTTTCCTGTGATTAGCACTTACACATTTTAAAAGAAAATTCTTTGTTAGCTAATAGATTTCTTTTTATTTAATCTACATGAAGTTTATTCAGTTCTGCAATTGATATTAAATTGCACTCTCGAGCAAGTCTGCTGTCTACAGTGAGATTATACCTATCCTTTTATTTAAAAGAAATAAACAACAATAGATAAATCATTGATAAATAATGTATGGTGCCTTAGAATCTAAGGAGGAACTGGATGATCATAGATTTTGATGATCAGGTCATTTACTTTAATTACTTATGTCAGAATGTAGGACTTCAAATGTTTGCATTTGTTTTATTTATTTCCTTTTATTCCTGGCATTGCTGTTATGACACAGGATCAGTTTTCGAATTCTACATATCTAAAATAAGTGACAGTTAATATCTAGGCATGTTTTGTCTTCCCTGATTTCAAGCAAAGAAAGATTGATTTAAGTTCATAGGGCTTTTCCACGCCAAGAGATACCTCACAACTTTATAAGCTATACTGTCCTCTACCCAGCAAAGCCTTCAATGTACTAGCAAGAGATAAAACTCAAGGTGATGGGTCTACCTGTTATAGAAAAGAAAATAAAAAGGGGGATTGGTGGCTAGCAAACTTGGGGGCAGAGGAGGGAGAAAGAATCGTTGGTAATAACATTCATACGGTACTGCTGTTATTTTACTGACAGGCAACACGGTTGCTAACCACAACTAGTCCCTGTATGGGAAAGGAAAGCCATACTCTCTTCTCAGGGTGTTTACGACGCAGAACCTGCCTGCTTTCCTTGGATGCTTCCACCTGCTGAAACAAACCGTGTTATTGAGTATCAAAGTTCGATAGCGTGTTTACACGGAGACAACGGTGTGAGGCTAAGACAGCTTGTGCCATCCTCTTGTCCTCATTCGGCTTATTACTATTCTACTAATGTCCTTACACACGGGGTTAAAGGACCATCATGTGTCTTCTGTGTGGTTGCACATTAGCTACAGATTGCTTTCTCAGGTGGGACAAACCTGCCGGACACATGCTCCAGCCCCGCAGGTGTTGGACTAAAGCAGAGGAGGTGCCTCACTCCCTTGTCTCTGTCATAATGCTTTAAAGAAATCTTTTGGGAAGAGAAACATGGGAAAACCAATTCTTTATAAATCGCCACAGCTGCAAAGACAAAAAGGCACCTCTGCATATGAGCAGACCAGCTACAGAGTCTGATGTCCCATCTCCCAAAAACTCAGCAGCTGGAAAACACGCAGGCTAAATGAGAGCGTATGATGTTGTTTTACATCCCGGCAGAGAGATGGCTGTCATCCAAATTCCCTTCACAGAGAAATTTAGCAGAACTTTTGGACCCAGCATCTAGGGTAAACCGGGGATAGCATACTTGCAAATGCCTACATAAAGAAATAGCAGGGTTAAGGATGTTTACCCTGATTGGGTTACACAGAAACAACAATGATCTGAAACTGAAATACTGAAAGAAAAGCTGTTCTGAATACACAATCACATACTCTGCTCATCTTCAGTTGCGTTCTGGAGAGAGGGCAAGAGATGGGGAATCTAACACGGCAAGCCCGCAGGCTGCCAGGTCGGAGGAATGGGTGGTTGACCTGGTTCGTCTGACACTTAAGATTTATGTGCAGAATATTTAATAACTTGACTGACTTAATTTGAAGCCTCTGTATTCGAAAGCAGAACCCTTACGAAGCAGAAGTAGAGGAGGCTGAAGGAAAAAAGTGGTAAAGCAGGAGGGAGAGGAGAGGGAATCATGTGAGAGGCAAATACGGATGCGCTTTAGTGAAGAGGAAAAGCTTACGGAAGAAAGGGTGGGAGAAGGTAGGACCTATTCGTAGCACACGATGCAAATGCCTCAAATCAGACTTTGGAGAACCGTCTCCATATATTGGCGCTCATGTTTAAGTCCACTTTGTGAGACCAAACTGATAAATGCTATTACGACTGATCACAGATGAGAGAGATCCTGCTCCGCCCAGGCTGCAGCTCGTATCCCACTGAGCTGCGTTTCCTATGTTTGGATTTGCCTTCATTTGTACCTTCAGTAATGAGGCCCTGGAGCTGTATTGTGCTGATGACAAAGCCATTCACCTGGGCTGCTTCTGCCCTTGAGTTTGTCCCCATATAATTTGATTTATTCCCGTCGCGCTTCCTTGGCTGTGTGGCTTTTTGCACCTTTTAGAGGAAGCTGTGCAACCACCTGTTTTTATTGGCATGCTAAATTGGCAAAACATTTGTTTCTCATAGGCCTGGGGCTGACTTACAGGGAAGAAAACAGCAAAACATGACCATATTGTGCCCTTCACCACCCCCTGAGCAACGAAGCACAGCATCGCAGGATTTTGCAAGGTAGGTGGCATCCCAAAGTCCACGCAAGGGCTGTGCCAGCCATGGGAGTTTTGGATGACTAAAGAGAACATATACAATCGACTTTTTTGCCATTCTGCTGGCAAGCTATTAGCATAATGTTGAGATGTCACGAGCCTGCAAGCGTAGAAACTTAGCCGGTTTATCGAGCTGAGCTGCCTTTTAGTTTGCTTCATCTCTTCTTGTTTCCCTGCTAGGTGCAAGCAGGTTGTGGTTTGCCTGGGGCCTTCAGCAGCGAGGAGGGGGGCAGCACAGCAGCTCCGCTGTCGGCCAGCCGTTCTGGAGGGCTCGCTCATCACCAGATCCCAGGAGCTGAAGGTACAGCTATTTCTGTCCCCCTGCAGCCGCTCACACGCCGGCAGCGGCGGTGGCTGGACGCTCGGCGTGCCGCCGCAGCCTCGCCCCGTGCTGGGGAACCAAGCTGCTTCTGTCAGTCGCGTTTCCTGCGGCGGTTCAGCAGACGTTGGCACACGACCAAGAAGAGTTCAGCGACTTTGGCAGGTTCCTCTCACACAATAGCGCCTGTTATTTGTATTACCGTGGCGGACCGAGCGCTGGAAATACTAAATAAGGGAGGTTGCCTCTCCCAGCTTGCGTCCCATCCAAAGCTGGAGGGATTACGGGTGCTCCTGCTACGCGTGGTCAGTGGCAGACTAGGACGCAGAGTTCAGAGCGTCTAAATCCTAGATCAGCAAATTAACAAGATTATCCTTTCGCTCTGAAAACAGGATTGAGAGGGATTTTGATAACAGCAGGCCACCCAAAAACTAAGTTACATTAAATTGCTTTGAACTGTGAAAAGTTTAGATCTCATACTGCATGTAAACGTAAGGAAAAACAAAACCCGACCACTCTGATAGTAAAGTGTAAAAGTGCCACCTTGATTGTACAGATACAGTCACACGTCAGTTGCAAGGCTGTTTGAAAGGTACACTACTGACATGTCTTTTATTTTTAATAGCTCCCATGACATTATGAATACTTTCATAATTAAAATAATTGTTCCATGAAAGAGCAGATGTCCTGGTACTTAAATACACAGTGCTGCCACACTGAAGTCTTCTGCTTAGTGGCATTAGAAGCAGTCATTCGTCCCGATCGACAGCTCTGCTGACGTCCTAGATGCCACTGAGAGCCCAAACAAGCCGGTCTTCCATAAACAAGGGTTTAAACAGGCCAGGTTTCTTACGAAGGGCTGGGTGCGCACAGCGCCACAGAGCAGTTCCTGGCATTGGGCACTTAAGCTGGTCTCTGAATTTCTATTATAAACTCTTCCCTGACGCTTACAACCTGTCAGTATGAAGGACTGCTTTACGCACAAGCGGTACTAGATGAAGACGGGCCAAAATAACAAATTATCTCAGGGAAAGGAAAAGTCACAGATAAACCTCACATTTAAAATATACCTTAAGTGAAGTCCATAACCCAAAGGAAGGCTTCAGCTGACGTCTCACAAAAATCCAGCCACACGCTTTCCCTAGATTCTTTTGCAGCAAAGGGTGTCCTCCCCTATTCCTTCCCCTTCATCACCTCTTCCAACAGACCCATTTCTTTCTTCCTTACAATATTACCCACCTGGAGCCTCTGTATTTTTTAGGGTCTGCTGAGGATGGAGCAACAGAGCGGCCCCTCTGAGACCAAGTTCTTGCAGGTGTAACGAAGCTGCAGCATGTGCATGTCTTTGAGCGGTGTGGGGATGCCCACAGGGTCTGGCCTCCATCCGACTCCTTCCCAAACACTCTGCTGAAGCCACGGCAGCACTTCAGTGTGATGACAGAGCTGTCAGGGCAAGCAAGTGCCCAGACTGCTCCTCCCCCTGCCCCAGAACACGGCGGGTGGGTATCTGTTAACACCATACAACAGCGTACCCTCCCGGGAGCCCGGCGTGCATGGGGGACGGCATATCCTGTGCCACGTGGCAACTTGTGCACCCTTTGTGGGGCCAAAAGCGACTGTCCCCAGTCACACGGCTGGACGCATGCTCAGCATGTGGTGGAGACTACAAAGGCAGTTTGGTCATGTCAGGTTTAAATTCAGTACATGCTGTGGAAGGATCTTTGTCCATGTGTCCCTCCACAGGCTCTGTTGGCCTCACCTGGTCTCAGAGTGCTTCATCTCAGCTCTGGACACCCGATTTCTGAGCACAACGGTGGCTGTGCCCAGGAGCTGCCAGGACTGCATAGTGTGGCCTCCCCTCCACAGGGAGGGCAGAAAAGGTGACCTAACTGTAGATGTGTTTGCTTGAAACTTGTGTGTTAAGAATATGGGCAGCGGAAAAACTATCTTTAACATCTTTGCAGGACTGGATCTGCGCTCCCATCAGTACTTGTCACGTTGAGAAAGAACATCCATGCCATCCAGTAAAATTAAATAATAGTAATGATAACAATCCATCCTAGGACAGTTCTGTGCTACTGCATTGCTGGATCATTTATCTTATTGGCATGACTTGCATTTATGGCAAAACTCAGGCAGACAATGAGGATGAGGGAAAGCAGAGCCGTACCGATGGTTAATGGCCATCTCCCAGTGCTACCATATTTCCAGAGTAAGGAGCTCCCATTATCCCACTGAAATCCATTTTTAGGTGTTTAAATTCACATTTATTTCATATTATTCCATTAATTTTTCCTGATGTTTATAATTTGCCTGTATGAAATCCACTCTAGGTCGAAACCAGAGATACACAGTATCTAGACTGCCTTAGGAATGTCCTTACTCCAGGAAGGGGTTTTATAGCTTTGCAGGTCATCCTACTGCCCTCAGCTCATTGCTGCACATGTCGCAGGATCGGGTTCCAGCAGAGTTGCTGTCAAACATCAGCCCTCCCCTCAGGCTGTTTCACGCCTCTGTCGCTGTTGGCTACCAACAAGAATAAACGTCGCCTGTGCCCTGTGCAGCGGCCCACGTCTTGGGGCCAAAGTGCAAACCTCACAGCCTGGGTCGGGAGCGGGGAGAAAACGCCTGCTGCTTTCCTTACCCCGCGGCGCCAGAGGCTCTGACCGTGTGGCGGCACGGAGTCACTCCCGCTCCCGGCAGCCGGGACCCCGCTGCCCACTCCGTCCCAGGAACCCAATTAACCCAGGGTACAAATCATGGCAGCAGCTGTCTTCCTCCAGGTCTGGAGTCGAGAGGCTCCCCTTGCCGTTACAACGCTCTGTGCATGAAGCCTGCCTCTGCTGCAGGATTGGAAAAGTTTCCTTTTCTTTTTTTTTTTTTTCCACAGGATGTTTTAGCGTTGAAAACTCTGAATCTACAGAGAAAAGAGTATGCAGGTTCTGCTACTGTAGCCAAGTCTTTACGCCAAATTTCGTGGTATAGCATATATACCTTTAATAGCTCATCTCATTATGTTCATTATAGAACTATTTGCATGGGGAGACTTTGATTCTGCATGACTGGATAAACCATTGGCATGAAATTTCTTTTCTTCTTTTCCAAACCATTGTTATACATGGTATTAACACTGAATCTTAAATTACCCTACATATTTGTCTGACAATTCTGTATTGTGTTTTGGTCTAAACATGCCTTAATGTCAGTCTTTTTTTGCTTTCAGTTCACTTGTTAAATTCTTTCTGCCTGGAAAATGGCATACAAACACTGGGTAGAAAAGCCTTAGTTATTTTAAAGAGGTAAGTGATTTAAAATGGAAGATTTTTAGAGCTGAACACATATGCCAGGACCAAAGTTCAGTGGGGATTTCATAAGATATTACTCTTAGCTATCAAATGCAAATTATAATATATTTCTGAAATTATCTAGCACATGGATATACACTCAAGATTCACAATAAATTCCTACAACAAGAATGTTTAGTAATTGAGGTTAACAAGCAACAGGGTAGGAGTATTACAAACAGGCAGAGCACTAAAAATGTATCTTTACCAGTTTAACTTTGGAAAATTCGCATCCTTCTGAGTCTTTTAGAAAAAGAAAACATCAACAGTTCATGAAGAGTCCTTCCTGAACTGAAGGCTAAGAGAAGTAGTAAACCATTGATATGTATTTTTCAAGCCAATAAATATTAGAATTTATTTGTAAGGGAGCTTTCAATATTTTAATGGAGCTGAATGATTGAGGAGATTCTAGTATCTCTTTTAAATCTGTGATAACGCCGCAGTGTAATAATGCCATTCCTTAAAGCATTTTCCGCAAGTGATACATGGAATTACTACTGTACAGGCTTCAGATTTGGAACGGAGCTGTGCCTGTTTATTGTGATCTTAAAACCTCCTTTCCTGTGTCCTTCCTGAACAGTTCTTTCTAAATAAACTATGAATTCAGATTACTTATAATTACAAAAAAAACCCAACCCCAAACAATCAACCTTTACTTGTTCTGCTTTCTTTCTTCTGCTGATCAAAAAAGGAATTCCTGTTCTTGCCATATTACCTAAGTTGCATTGGCATACAAGCTGTAAACCTGTACTGTAGCCCATGTGAAAGAATCACCTTTGAATTTCTTCAGATAAAACATTGTACAAATGGTACATGCATCCAGAAAAATATCTTACTGGAGAAAATAGCACTGGATCTTGGGTAGCAAAACCAACAGATGGAATGGAATTAATTAATTGTCTCTGCTTCTTTTAGCATATCATTTAGGACCCCTAACTTCTGAATGATTGGCCTGTATTTTACAGTCAAAATGCATCACACAAAAGAACTCTAAACAAATGTAATTATACTTTCACCATACTATGCTTAGTTTTATTACGCTAAAAAAGCTCATTCCTTCTCCACCCTAGCCTAAAGAAAATCAGTTCTTTACAATCCAAACACCCATTTTCAGTAAAAGACCTAGATGAGTCTATCTTTTTCCAACTAGTAATAGGGTTTAGAGATTCTTACTATTTATTGCATAGATTCTTATTACTGTAGTTGTTAATTTAATTTGAGGTCTAAGTCAGCATGAAATTCCCAGCACTAACAGGTGCTGCTCAGAATCCTCATGGTTTAAATGAGAAAATCCAGCATACCTTTTCCGAAACAAAATCTTAAATGCTGGAAAACATAAGATGAAATTATTTAAATCTCATGTTTGATATACAAAGCTAAGTCAATTATAGTTTAAGGCATATTGGTTTTGTTCTTTCTGGATGAAGGCTAATGTAATGCTCGTAACAGTGAATTTATTTTGTAAGTGAAAACATTTTTAACTGGGATTTTGGAAGATAGGAGAATCTTCTGATGATTTTGTGTCGGTCAGAGAGTAGATCAGTCTACCACAGTTCCCATACAAAGCTCTCTGTGTTGGAGGGGTAGTTGTTTCTTAATCAGACCTGACTGCCATTTTTAGAAGTTTGTTTGAGAATGTTTTTAAGGGAAAGAAATGTAGACTTAGATTAAAAGTCCGTCTTTGACTGTTGTCCTAGTGTGTTTAGCAGAAGTGGTAGCTTTTAAACTTCTGCCTTTGCCTCTGTTTCCCTATGCTCTCAAGCTGCAGCAGGGCATTAACCACAGTAACCATTTTCTATACTCACTTGACACATGTAAAGCTTTCTCTTTCACTTTTTGCAAAATAACAGCCTGTACTCTAGACAAACAGAAGACTGACCTTGCCCAACAGTAGTATCATTAGAAACACTGCCTTTTCACTCAAGCTAGTTTTGTATATTTTATAAATACACGGGTAGGAGGTTTGTCTTGTGTTTCTTTACCATGGGACATCCCACCTAGAAAATAATGGTTGTGTATTGTAGGAAAAAAAAGAAGGGGACAGGCTATATTTAAGCGTGATTAAATCGAGTTCATTTTTTCACTGCTGTGCTTACTTTGTCCTTTTGTAACTGAAATCTGAAATCTATGCAAAAATATCTGAGTGTGGGAGAGGGAAACAGGAAAGGATTTCTGTGTGTTATTATTCCCAAAACAGCACAAGGAATTAATTTTAACTTAGGTTTCTGTTATGTAAATCGACATCAGTGGAAATGGGAAACTTTTAAGACAAATGTAGGCTGTTCCAGGTTGTTTTTTAACCACCATGTGACTTGTCCACTCTTTTAATATTTTTATCAACAAAGTTTAACAACTAGTGGTAGTATGTCAATGCAGGGCATGCATAAAAGATGGATTCTACAATGGTGCCAGCTACATAGCAGTAGCAGCCTTCTTCAGAAAGATATTGTTCTTTAAAAAAGGCGTAGCAGTCAGCTTCAATAGATATGAAAATGTTCCTTAAAAACCAAACCAGACAAAAAAATGAACAAAAAGGAATATTTCCATATTCTTTTGTTTAAAAACAACCAGTGAATAAATGCCTCCCTATACATAAAAAATATTTGCTCTGTTTAAAATTTAACTGATCAGACAGCAAAGCTCACATGAACTGAAACTCCATTTTTTGTTATTCAGTAGTCAAGTAAGGAGAAAAGAAAAAAATATACAAAACATCAAAATTTATAAGTATCTATATAAACTTACAAAACGTTTAGTACTTCAGTCACCTAAAAGGCTGCAAGTTACATTAAAAAAATGGTTGTGTGCAGTATGATTCATTTGGATGCCTCAGCTTCATACTTCCAGCAAATAGAAATTACATTAGCACCTGACCAATTAATTTCAAGTGTTAAAGAACAAGTAAAATATATCCCATCTTAATTCTTTAAACTGGGCGCTGGATTAACAAAGCATATTCTGAGTGTATCTCACTAACTACAAGCAAAATACCATTAATTTAGATGGGTTGTGTTTGCTGCACTATGGCACTGACACAGCTGATTTTTCCTGCATCTGTGATGACAATTATCAAGTGGGATAAATTAGCAGAGCCCTAGGACCTCCATTGCAACTGTCCTTTTTGTGAGCAAGAAATCCACCCCACATCAGAGGAGGTATTTAAGAATCTTACTCCCTCTAAAACAAATGGAATTAAATGCCAAAATACATTTATTTGATCTAGGTTCTAGCCTTTTATTCAACAGTCTCTAACAAGTATTCAGTCTTTAATCCTCAAGTGGCTGTAAACAACCACAAGGCTCTGGCAGAACAGTGTAAGGCTGAAAGTGGGAAAGTACTGAAATCCCATTTAAATCTTTTGCCAGAAGTTCCAGAGACCTGGTGTTATGTACACATTTATTTCATGAAGTGGAGTGTGATACTTGCATAGGTCTGGGGTTTTCTTTTTGGAGTGACGTGCTGGGCTGAGAGAGGGTATTTTATTACCTCTCCATATCTTCCGTCCTCTCCTTACCCTTCCCTCCTCTCTGTCCCTTCATTTACTAACCTCCCTCTGCTTTGTAGTCTTCTTCACTCACAGACTTAGTGGATTCTCCCTTCTCCCAGTCCTTTGTCTTTACCTCACTTCCCATCTGACCACCGCTTCTGCTCTTCCATGAAGTCATAAGAGAAAAAAGCAAATTACCTTGAAGCGAGAGACAGACTGTTGATGAAGGGGTGGTACGACTCTTGCCACTGCGGCTAAGAAAATGGACATGGCAGCTTTCTGCCTTGCATGGTGTTCACCCTAATTGCATTTCCCTGCTTATGCTGCTGGATGATTTTGCAGAGTGCCTGCATTTTCCCAGCCATATGTGACTACCCTAATTTTGAAAATCAGTTCACCTTCTTTCATTTCCTTTTTCAACTGCTTCTCTGTTCTCTCAAGGCTTTGAGAGGACCACTGGATATTCTTCTGCTCTATTTGATATTTATTTTGACTTATCTCCTTCATCTCTTCGCAATCATACATTAATTTGAGAGTACATACTAACTGCTCACATCCATTTCCCCTGTAGTCACCAGCAGGTATTACTTCCTAAGTATTATTCCTCATGTTTCTCAGTGTCAGCAGCTCCTCCCTACACTGTAACCTTCTTAATCAAATCTCTACTTGCATTTCTTCCCTAAAGAATCACTCCCACAGTTTTCAGACTGCTGATCCTTCCTTTAGAAGAGAACTAACATCTGCTTTTTCTTCTTCATTTCCAGAAGCCTGCATAAGCAGGCAGCACGACTGGAACTTGCCAGTACTTTTATCTGCTCCACACGTAAGAAAGTAAAGCAACTGTCGGGGGACCTGTGTGATATGCGGATGTGGTGGAACTGGCCTCTTCCCCAACTCGCTCCACCGCAGTCTGCCTGGACTTAATTTCTTCTTCCCAAAGGAGCACTCTTCTTCACCTGGGACCAAAACACCTCTGTTTATCCCACTATTTTTCACCCTTTGAAGGACAGTCTTCCACTGAAGGTCAGCTGAACTATTTCATTCAGCTTCTGGAAGACAGGAAGGTCTTCAGTACTAAGCAGTGGCCAAACATGCCCCTTTTTACTGCAGTCCCATAAATAGGAGACAGAATGCAGCACTGCACTCCAGGTGATTTCCCTCTTCATGCAATCATTACAGGAAGGAAGAATTTGTAGGACATTAAGAAGCAGTCTAATCTCTTCTGGAAGCATAGTCACATACAACTGGGAAGGCATCGCTTTCGGTGTTGGAATGAGGGACAAGACAGTTGCAAAATAATAATTTTGGCATCTTAAATTGAATTTTTATTCCCCTAGGAGATGCTTCAGGTTTCCAGAGAAGCTTGGTTATTCAACATTTCAGTAGCTAACAGTGGCTTGTGCCTCTCTTTTTATCGGTAAGGAGTGACGGCAGAGAGCTTTGACTTGTTTGCTGCAATACTGAGACTTTCAGGACTTCTCCCTTCTACGCTCAAGCAGGTGAGGGGGAGGTGAGGAAAGAAAAAATGTGTGTGGTGGGGGAGGAGAGGAAGGGAAAGAAAGGAGTGTCTTCCACTGAACATCTGAGAGTGAGTAAATGATTGTATTTGCTGAGACATCATTATTTTTAACTAGCTCTTGAAACTCCTGGCACGGTCACTGCCTGGAACATACAAATGAAAGCAACTGGAATGAGCAGTTAGGGAAAGAGGAGATCTGCAGAGGTGCAGCTGGTTGATAGGAGCAGAGAAGTATAGAATGCCCACAGCGACACTGCAAGTTGTACTCCCCCACCTGAGAACTACAGGACTGCTACTCTTGTGCAACTTCTCATGTTAATGGCATATTAACCAGGCAAAAAAAAAAAAAAAAAAAAAAAAAAAAAAAATTACTGACTGATGTTCCTTTCTCAGGATTGCCAGCCTGAGTAGTCCATACGATGGGCAAATTGAACACCTGTCCTGGCACCCTTGGATGCATCCAGCCAACACTCAGGCTCTCGGTCAGGCCCTCAGGCAAAGTGGTCTTGGCTCTTGGGTGAGCCTTCTCCACCACGGTGTGTGCCAGCCTCAGGGTCCTCTCTGCGTACGCTAGCATCAATACTGTCTACTGCAAACTGACTTTGATATGTTTTCCCAGGACAAAATCCACCCAGGCTTTTCCTAAAATACGCAGGTGAAAGGAGTATTGCTGGTTATCTGCTTTTTGTTCTCCTGCAGTGGATTATCATATTTTATTTGGCATGGCAATAGTGCAGCAGGACAATTGTGGCAAGTTGTCTGTGGCAGCCAGAGATAGACCCGGTCCTCATTTCAACATGGTCTGGGCTCCTTCCACATTGCACTGTATGAGGGGCGCATTTGTCATGAGGAACACGCACCCTAACCTAACCCTGTAAGCGCTCTCTGAAGCTCTCCATCTGATTTCTGTGGAGCTGTGTGGTGAGTCTCCAAGGTTGTAATGAGGAAGCAGAATTCAGGGGCAAATAGGGGCTTTCTTACCTTCCTAACCCCTCCAGGATATTCTCATCTTAGGAAGGGCAGGAAAGCCATAGCTCAGTAAAACATTATGCATGTCTCATTTCATATGCTTCAAATGGGCATATAGGCTTTATGATATCTCAACAGCTAGTACATATAGACCTGTATCAGATGAAATTAAGGTATTTCAATATATGTAGATTAAGTGTACTTTTCTGATTCGGTGTAAACAAGCCCTTAGGTCGCAGATCCAGAGTCAGGTGTAAAAGCTATTTCTATTAGCAATCTCAGTGAAGGCAATAAGCTTACCCATATGAAAAATATCTCTGTATTTGAAAAAGAAGATCCTTTTTATTTTAAGTTTCTGCAGCAGCAGCATGCCTGTTAAATTACCTAACTTTCTGGGACATCACTCTTTTTTTTCCAAACTTATGTGTGATTCACATGGCTTTGGCATCCATATATATTTTTATTGATACTTATTTGCCTTAAAATTAAAGAGTAGTATAACTTATGCCACAGGCATTTTACACTATAAGAGTGAATGCTTATCACTTAAATATTTGTGCATACATATAGGCCACATATATGATTTATATACCTGTATGTCTCATATACCATATTTTAGATTTAGGCTTTGGCAGATTGATATGTGTGTGTGTATATCTCTCTCCAGAACTCTATTTATTAATGGTTGTATTGAAACATAAATACATGGCTGAACTTCAGGCAAAATAGCTCATATAGTAAAAATACATATGTGATGGAATAGAACGCAACCATACCCTGGAAATTTCCCATTTCTTCAGAGTTGGCATAAGAAAATGTCTGTGCAGATCTAAAATGCTGAACAGCCTGACAAGGACAGTGCCATTTAACATGTGAATGTCTTAAAAAGCAGTTTATGAATATTTACATCTTTGAGGATTTCTCTCCCAAAGGCCACTTGGTTGTATAGTGGCTTAATGCAAGATGGTTTCTGTCAAAGGTAAAGCAAGAACTGAAAAACAGTGCAATTGTTTCTCTCATTTAATACAATGCTGATATATCTAAATCAGTGGTTTTCAGATGAAGGTGGCTGCTACTTGTAAAGATTTGTACAAATCAGTAGGGTGGGGCAAACAAAGTTTGAAAATATTTTAAAATGTGTGTCTCATACCAGTAACAGCACCCTATTCATGAACTACTCATGTGAAGGTGGTTGAGAGAACTGTGCCACCAAACCAACTCTGTAAAGTACAGTATCACTGATAAAGATACACATCTTTATTGCCTGAACTTCTCCACTGATTTCCACTGCCAATTCAATATTTACTGCCCTTCCTGTACTAGGATATGAGCATCACCTTTCCAGATAACATGGCTGACAAAGTGACAATACGAATTACCCTGTAGAGGAAACTGCAAATCAACAAACCCTTCAGAAAATCAGCTACCGTGCAAAACACACTAGAAAAAAAGTCTCTAGAACTGCCCTGCAAGGAGGAGGCTCCGTGTTTCTGTTAACAACCCAAATATCATCTGTGAATCCAATAATGCAAAAAGGAAACCCTCACTGACAGTATCTTCCTGTCTATTCCATACTACTCGAGGCTGGTATATACACAGAAAACTGTTAAATAATTACAGCATCTACTAAAACACATCCTTGAAGAGTTCTTCCTGGAGCCCTTTTCCAACCTCTCTTTTCAAGCAACAGTTCCAGTATTAAACTCACAATCCAAAGCAGATTTCTCCTATACTAACAAACACTCATTAGAACTAAACCTTGCTGGCACAGCAAATGCAAAACTCCTGAATATCCATGTATTTAACATAATTGATGTCAGTGCCCAAAAGAACTATTAATTTTCATGGGTCTCCTTCATACACTTCTAAAAATGTGATATATTGCACTAAACACATCACATACATACTCTCATGAGAATTATGTGTATGAAGCTAATCAACCATTACTCACTGCAATGATCTCTCACAAATAACTGATCAAGGACAAAACACAGCTAAGGACAGGAGAATATTTTTTTCATAAAGGAAATATTCCATCTTTTCCACAGTCCAGGTGCTCACAGGGGACCTACATACAAGTCATGTTTAAAAAATAATACTGGGGACTAAATTCTTAACAGTGTATAAACAAATTGTGGACTCGGTAGCGACACTGTCTTTAAAGCTTACAGTTTTCTTGCTGATTCACCCCTGTACATTCATGTTGGCAACTGCTTTCTCTCCAGTGGTTCAACTGATTAAAATAATTTTATTATACTAGGAACAATCATGTCCCACTTGTATTTAGTTTTGCTTTTGCTACTTGTCAGCTCTGATTAATGGATGTCAATCAAGTCAAAAAGTTTGTTTGTTTTCTCCAATTATATCAGTTGATCTAATTAAAGACATCACCTCTTCTACAAACCTTGTTTCATTTGTATCACACAGTGTAATAGCCACAGCATCACAACTGTACTCTCAAAATGCACAGAAGTGAGATTAACATTTAAAATATTACTTTAGTTTTACTGTTTGCAACTACCATGCCTTACTTAGGACAGATGTAACTGAGAAAATGTCTATTTTAGATTTTAAAAAGCCACTCTGAAACCATTCTTCCCAAAGGAAAATTAAAAATGTCTATAATGGTTTTCAGTTATACTAGTTACACAAATTCAATCTTCTATATTTTGTTTGTTCAAAGGAGAAGGGATAAAATACTTTAAAAAGGAGAAAAATTCTTAGCACTTAGAACTATGCCATTTGTACTTGTCAGGGGAGGAAAGAAAGGGAAAAAATAACTAAAGAAAGAGAACTGAAGACTTCATAAAGAAGGGAAACAGGAAAGACAAACTGATTCTTGTTTAATTGCACTTAAAATAGAATTTCTTATATAATTAAAAAAACTCTACAACTGTTTTATCAGATTCTGAAAAAAGTAATTATTTTCCCCAAACAAAAGTCATCTTTTATCGTGACCCCTATTTTGCAAATGGAGGACAATCAAAAGGATTGGTTTTTGAACTCTCCTAAAAATGTTCCTCAGCAGCTTTTCCACAGATCAAAAGCTCTTTATTTAAGGTACAAGCTATTAGAGTAACAGGCCTAGAGACAGGATAGTTCATCTCACTGGACCGTCTGTTTCTCCTTGCTTCAGAAGGATTTAACCTGTGGTTCCAAACGTGGTAGTCCGTAAGAAATTAAACTTTAATTGTCATTGAGCCAACACTGAAGCCAGGAATTCACATATTATTAGTCTTTATTTTTACATGACTGACATTGTTCACAGAAAATAAGATGACAAGGATAAAGTAAGGAATTTGTTAAGTGGGCATATATACAACAGTGTTTCTAAAATCTACTAAGAGATTTGTATTGTCAGCATTAGCCCCTTCTAAGAAAAACCGATGGTCAGAATAGAGATAAGTAAGCCATAAAATGTAAAATAAATGCAATTCACCCTACAATTAGAGAAATCTGGATTTATTTAATGGTTAGCATGATGGGTATAATCATCAATGTGCCTGTATAGAATAATTCTGGAATGATAGGGCTACTAAAATGATCCGACGGCTGGAGCCCCTCTCCTATGAGGACAGTGTGAGAGAGTTGGGCTTGTTCAGCCTGGAGAAGAGAAGGCTGCGGGCAGACCTGATTGCGGCCCTTCAGTACCTAAAGGGGGCCTATAGGAAAGATGGGGACAATCTTTTTAGCAGGGCCAGCTGTGACAGGACACAGGGTAATGGCTTTAAACTAAACCAGGGTAGATTTAGACTGGATATAAGGAAGAAATTCTTTACAGTGAGGGTGATGAAACACTGGAACGGGTTGCCCAGAGAGGTAGTGGAGGCCCCATCCCTGGAAGCATTCAAGACCAGGTTGGACAGGGCTCTGAGCAACCTGATCTGGTTAGTGGTGTCCCTGCTCACTGCAGGGGGGTTGGACTAGATGATCTCTAGGGGTCCCTTCCAACCCAAAACATTCTATGATTCTATGACATTTACAGGGTCCATTTACACAACACCTATTCACCAACTTGTTACTCCAGAACACATTCTCATGGGTTTTCATCAGTTTAACCCCACCCCCGCACCTCATAATTAGTCTTAAACAAACTTGCCACAGAAATCCTTCTTTCCTACAGGTAGAGAGAGAAAGGAGTGACAGTTTTCTTATAGGATGCAGCGCTAATTACTGACCTTGGAAGAGCAATACAACCAGAATAGGGCTTCTGTAGAGCTAGCGTAACTGATTTCCTATAGAAAAGCTACTCCAGATCTGAGTAGAAGTTGGTACAGTTTTCTTCAGGATTGCTTTTTGGACACAAATATCCTCAGCAGCATTTGTTGTTACCCTTTTTGGATCCGAGAACCTTACCAAAGGAGTCCAAAACTGTTGTCAGTGCATAGGCAAAATACTGAGTACATGGCTTATTTTAGGCAACTTCACAGTTGTCCCTTTCTGCCAACTTTATGCTTAACTCTTTGTCTGCAGCATGGCCAGAAGGAGCTTTGCAGGACTTTGTGAGCAAAGGACTGATTGTTATGATCTGCAGATGTCCATGTCCTCAAATGACATGGCTGCATTTTCATTCCTTTCCCTTTGTTTTGACCAGCGCAAGATTTATGTGGGGGCATCAGCTGTCAAAACAGGCGAAGACGCTGCAGCAGAGCTTAAAGTGAAAGAGACTGTCCAGGAGCAAAATAGTCCAAATCAGGCAAGAGTAAAGGTGCCTTAACACCACCATTTTGTCTCTTCTCCTCCACGTCAAAAGCTGTGCCAAGTGTTCCTCAGTCAGAATTCAGGAGTCACCCATGGTAACCAAGGAAGAGAAATACAAACAAAAAGTCACAATAAAATGTTTAAAAATAACTCTAAAACATTCCAAACCATTTTTAGAACACAGCATATACAAAATAGGTTGTGGTGTTACAAAGATTTTCTGTTGGTACTTGCATAATACTTCACAGGTCAGTCACACAATACATTTACGTTCATTGCTCTGTTTGATTTTACTATTTGAAAAATTATGCAACCAAATGCAGAGAAAACTTCTTTGTATGACATAATGCAGTGTTTAAGCAGTATAAATTTGGGATTGTATTAGACTGAACAGAGGTTGTTTACTTTGCTTCTGTCTAAATATAGTAGATAGGTATTATGCATTTAGGAAGTCATAACAATATGCCTCTAAGACTTAATTGCCACTGAATTATACCAGTTCTGTGTTGATTTAACCAGCATAAATGTGGTGTAATCTAGCTGTGAATCAGATCAATTCAGAAAATGTTACAGTAAGACATTTTGAAGGGACCATGTGCACATTTAAATTACAGAGCATCTAAAATAAACCTCAGTATACACTTGTTAAAGGAAAAATTGCTTCCCATCCCTTTATATCTTTCAGTCAGTTATTACTTCCAGTGATTATTATTTAATATTTATATTGCGGTGATGCCCAGAAGTCCCAAATCAAACCAAGTTAAAATCCGCCACTCAAGTCACTACCTGAGCACTTACTAAGCAGAAGCGCTTACCCGGGAAGCCTTTCAATCTAGCTCTTGGAAAAGTGGAAATGCACGAACGTAATGAACAATGGTAGTAAGGATAGGGAAGAGCAGCCGTTAAACCCTGTTACTCTGAAACGCTACGTATACATCGTTCAGGCCACTGAACTCTTGAAAGGGACAAACACAGAGGTGGTTGTTTCAGCAACTGTTCTTTCAGTTTAGCTGTGTGTGGTTGCAGTATTTACTAGAGCTCCTGTTCAAATATAAAAATAGAAATTTGAATGAGAGGAGTTTGGGCTTGGTGTCTACTGCGAAACCGTGTGTAAAGAATGTGTTTAAAGTTCCAGTGGGATCAGTTACGTAGTCTCGCTTGAAAGCTTCATTATGTAACTGTGCATTTTGTACTTTGTGCGCTTAATCTGTAATTATTTGGTAACTGGGATACCAACTCTGGGAATTAATGTTGCTGGGGACTCTGTTGAAGCTGTAATCTAAATACTGTCTTGATATTTATAGCACTTTTAAATCCCTGGGATAACTCCTGCTATTTTCTTAAACTGTAAGATAGTTGTATCTTTTCTGTAGAAATGTCTTCAGGAGCTGTGGTCCAGCTCGCTATAGTTTCAGCAGACTTTGGCTAGGCGTTTGTTTTTGGTGGCTAAAACTGTAGTTCAATAGTATCTTACACTGAAACTAAGGGTAGACTTACCATGGTGGCAACAGTTGCTATAAATTTCGCACACCCATCTATTACCCTGCTGCATTAATAAATGCATTGGGCAACTTGCATTAAACGTTGCCAAAGAACATTTTAACATTAAAAAAGTTACAATGATTCACACATAAATGAGGTGCCTTCAAGAGTTCATGATGGAAGACATCAGTTACAGAGGGCCATTCATACTAATTATGATAAGGATACATTATTAGACAATATTAGATCAATTGCTCGCATTAGATTAAAAAAATTAGTATTTTTATTATAGCAACAGCGTAGTGCACTATAGTGAGAAATCCTAAATCTCTTGTCAGTGGGGGTGAAGTTCTCATACCTGACTCATTTGAAGAAAATGGCTTATCTGAACAAGAAGAAATGGAAGTGATTTAATGTTTTGGGAATTATATATACACTTACGCAATTTTATGTTTTACAAACTCTGATGGTTGTATTTAATTTAGTTTGATTATTTAAATCTAGGCATAGATGAGCAACCTGATCTAGTTAGCAGTGTCCCTGCTCACTGCAGGGGGCTTGGACTAGATGACCTCTAGGGGTCCCTTCCAACCCCAAACATTCTGTGATTCTATGATTCTATGTAGTCCGCAAAGAGGACCATGTGGTCTGTAAAGATGGAGAGAGGATTCGTAGAAGAGAAACAGTAAGAGGGTATTATTACCGTAGTAGAAATGCATGCTCGTTTTCTATGCCTGGATACAAACTGGATCCTCGAACATACAATTCCCATGCAGACAAGAAGCTTCAAATAAATAACAGTATTGTTAAGCAGAGTGGGCTTTTGTAAGTGTGATCAACTGTAAGTTTTGTGGCTAAAGATTAAACCTTCTTCATCCAAAGCCCCGCAAGAAGCTGGACTGAAGCAACTAACGATCCTGAACAGGAAGTATCAGTTGTAATTACTTTCAGGGTCTGGTGAGGGTTTAAAGGACTTTTCACATGTATTTGCATGCTAAAATCAGGGACGGGCCAATACTAACCTGACATACCATTTTCCTTTGCTGTTCAATGGCTCATGTAAAGTGGCATTTTTTAGCATTTTATCCATTTCTCAGTAAACAGATTATCATAATAAAATGCTATCCCGGCCTAGTTGGTGGCAGCCCCAGTAGAGAAGCCAGGGATTAAACGGGTGTGAAAACAGAACTACCTCTGTCCTTAGACCTGGTCTCTGTGCAACACAATTATGGAGCAGAAGGCGACCAGCATGGGCAAACCCACCCCGCTGTCAGCTGAGCAGAACTCCAGGCGCCGGGACTGTTAGAACGGCATATTGTGTGCACAACAGGTCACCAAATACCCACTTCAAACAACGAAGGAAATTGAACGGAAAAACCTTCTCATCAACACACTGTTGCGACCCAGCGAACGCCGGTGTCAAAGCTCTATGACCTACAGTAAACCCCACAGGCTGCTTCGCAAGCGTGTTTGCAGGTGGCTGTGCCACAGCTAGCAGCATCATGCTGTACCGAGGGTGTTGAAATAGTTGCAAATACAACCACACGCTGGGGTTTGTAACAGCATGGCTACCTACGCGGCACTATTCTAACTGCTCTTGTCTGCATCGAAGTTTAACGTCGCATTCCCGAGCGCGGTGTTTGGGTGGGGGCTGTTAGCTTCCCCCAGGTGGGTTTGCGTCCCCGGGTCCTGGCAACCCGAAGACGGGGAGTGCCAGGAGTGATGGAGGCGGCAGCTGCTGGGAGGGCCACCGACGCAAGACGGCAGGAACGCCCGTGATGCCATCAACCACCCCCACGTGCAGTTGTTAAATTAGGAAGCCGAGCTGCTTACGCCCGAGGGAACCGGCTACGGCTCGGGACTGAATTTGTCGGGGCAAAGGACGCGCCCCCGCAGGCGGCCAACCGCGCCAAGCCGCGAGGGGAAGACCACCGACACCCGCGCCGGCCCCGGCGCAGAGCTCCCTCCCGCCGCAGCCGCCGCCGGGCCGGGAAAGGCCCCCGCCGCAAGCCGCACGCCGGGCCCAGGCGGGCCGGCCCTTTCCGCCGCCGCGGGACCCTGCCCCACCCCCCACCCCGGCCCCTGACCCCACCGCGCCCCATTCCTCCACAGCCCGCTCCCGCCCCCTCCACCGAGCCCCATTGGCCGCGGCCGCCCGTCCCTCACGGCGACGCCGGCTTGGGATTGGCCGCGCCGCGGCCTCCCGCGCTCAGCCCCACACCGGTGGGGGGGATGGGAGTTCAGCGGCAGCCGGCGGCGTTACTCGCCCGTCCCCTCCCCCCTCCCGTCACGGCCAGTGGGGGCGCGAGCGCCGCGCCTGCCCGCTCCCGCGGCGGCCGCCCCCGCCCGGCCCCGGCCCCGGCCCCCGCTCCCGCCCCGCCCCCCGCCGCCGCTGCAGTGCCTCCCCCGGCCTGGGCGGCGG